>JASAOO010003511.1:0-86797 GCA_030849075.1 Zelonia costaricensis
CCTGACCCGCTTCGATGTGCGCCGATCGCACTCGCCACACGTGTACGTGTGTACGTGGGGGGGGAGAGGGGGGGGGAACGGGGTTGCTGTGTGCATCAGCTTGTACGCGGAGTAGGATGGGAGGCACACGCAAAATACACAAACACATCCACCCGTGCAGCCAGACATGGAGTCGGGAAGGAAAGGGAAGCGAAACCGTCTGCTCACCACCGCTGACACACACACACACACAAAAACACACATCCGCCAACGTTTTCAGAAAGAGGGAAGCGGGCAGAGGAAACAGCAGCTTTACTGTTTGTGTGTATGTGTGTGTGCGTCAGCGGTGGCGCAACGGCGCACAGTCTAATCTAAGCGCCCCCCCCCCCGGGCCGGCGTTGCTTGTAAGTGTGTGTGTGTGTGTGTCTGTGGCTGCATACACACGGCAGTGTGCGTGTGCTGGTTCATCTAAAAAGGGGAGCACCCGTCTAGTAAGCTTGGTGCCCCCGGGGCTCGCCGCTGCGGCAGCCCGTCACAGGGTCACGCCGAGCCGTTGCTTCTCCGCGGCAGTCAAGTAGCGCTGCACCACCTCGGCAGCCAGCTCGTCCAGCTCGCGCACAACACCGCAGAAGATATTCTGCAGCGGCTGCAGGCTCTTGCGCGAGGGCACCGCAGCGCCGGTAGACGCGCCCGGCACGACCGCATTCGCAGCGGCCGGGTTGAGGCAGAGCGCGTCCACGACCTGCCGCGCACTCGCCGTGCGCTTCTGCAGGATGGCGAGGCTCTCGGCCAGCAGCCGGCGTGTCTTGAGAATGAACTCGAACATCGCCTGCTGCTCTCGAATATAGTTCTCGTCGATCTGCTGCTGCCCTCGCAGCTCACGGATGAGGACGGTGTTCGCCATCTCCTGGTCCTGCGCCGTGAGGCCTGCCCCCGCCCCATCCGCCGCGCCACCCGCGCCAGCGCCGAGCAGCGCCGCGAGGCCGGCAGTGGGCTGCGTCGCGCCGGGGCCACCGGGCCCACCTGTCAAGCTGCCGAGGCCACCCAGTCCGCTACCGGCCAGCAGCGCCGCGCGCCCCTCAGCGGCGGCCGAGTCCGTGAAGCCCGGGATGGCGCGCTTGAAGTTCGCGAGGTCCTCGCCGGAGACCTCGCCTTCCTTCGAGGCGAGTGCGACGAAGCGGTCCAGCATGACCTGGGCGTCAGCGGGCAGCGTGAGCGCGATGTTAGGGTCCTGCAGGTAGCGCACCAGCTTCTGGTACGCCTCGGGGTCCGAGGCACGCAGGGACTGGATGAACTGCAAGAAGGGCCCGTTGCGCTCCATCAGCTGCGTCTTCGTGAACTCGTCGCACTCGAGGTCGAAGCGGGGCGCGTTGCGCACGATCGTCGCCAGCAGCAGCGCCGAGAGAGCCGGGTCGGTGACGTGGTCGGCGACGCGCCGCCGGAACGCGTTCAGCAGCGCCGTCAAGTCGCGGTCCTCCTCCTCACGGCGGCGTATCGTGTACTCCATGGAGGCCATGGAGGCGCTCAGCAGGGAGTTGAGTTTGCGGGCCTGCTCCAGCTCCGCGGCGAGGGCCGTGCCGCCCTTCAGCAGGTCGTCCTGTGCCGTCTTGGTGAGGGCCTGGCTCGCTGCCACGCTGCCCGCGGCGTCGCACACGCGGCGGTGCTCGGCCTGCAGGGAGCTGAGCTTGCCCTCCGCGTCGCGCAGCCGCTGCTCCAGCACGTTCTTGTTGGTCCGCTCCTCGGCGAGCTGCCGGTCCACCGTCGCCTTCTCCGTCTGCTTAGTGCTCGTCTCGGTGCGGGCCTTGGAGATGTCCACCCTCAGCTGCGTCAACTCGCCGCGCAGGCTGTCGCGCTCCCGCTCTGCCACGGCGACGTCTGACGTGATGGCCGTGACGGACTTGGTCAGCTTCGCGTTGTGCTCCTCCACCTCCTTGCGGTGCTTGCGCTCCGCCGTCAGCTCCGCGTCGGTCGCAACGTACTTCTCCTCCGCCTGGGCCAGACGCAGCCGGAGCTCCTGCGCCTCCTCGCGCGCGCCGCGCAGCTGGTCCACGACCCTGACGCGCCGCTGCCGCTCTGCCTGCACCTCCAAGCGCAGCTCACCCTGCGCCAGCTCATACGCGGCCTCGACCGAGGAGGCGAGGGCGGCCTGGGCGGCAGGCGGCAGCTTCGGCTGCGGCACGACCGGCACCTGCTGCCCCGCCACCCGCCACACCCGCACTACCCCGTCGTTGCCGACGCTCCACACCTGTGCCACCTCCTGGTGCATCGCCTTGCAGCTGCCGTGCAGGAAGGAGGCGTGGGCGCCGGCCGTGTTGGCCACCACGCCGCCCGTCATCGCGTTGAGCTGCACGATGCGCTTCGTGAAGGTCGTCGCAACCACCGTCCCCGATACCGCCGTCATCGCCGTCACCCGGCCGAGGCCCGCCACGCGGCGGCGCAGCTGCAGCGCCGTCCCGTCCACGGCGTACACATCCACGTTCTCGTTGGCGCGCGCCACCCAGATGGTGCCGGTGGTGGGCTCGTGCAGGAGGGCCACGACCTCGCTCTTGCTCTCGCCGTGGTAGATGAGGCACTCCCCGCTGAGGGGGTCCCAGAGGTGCAGGGCGCCGCTGGCCGTGCCGCCCACGACGAAGCTGTAGAACTGGATCGCCGCGGTGCAGGGGGAGGTGGAGGTGGCGAGGGTGGCCAGGCGCTGGTGGCTGAGGGGGTGGTGCACGTAGACGGAGCCGCTCGCGGCCGCGACGATGGCGATGTGGCCGTTGAAGCCCAGCGACACGATGGGCACGCGCTTCTCGGCCCCAGGCGTCATCATGGAGTCGCCCAGCTTACGCGTCGCCCCTGGAATGAAGTGCACGCGGCCCTCGCTGGTGCTGACCCAGACCTCGTCGAACACCGCGACCATCTGCGTCACCTGCGCCGCGGCATCGTCCTCGTCAGCCTTGAGCTCGATGACATCGATCTGCTTGCCAGTGCTGGCGGAGAAGACGGCAATGCCGCCGCTCTGCCGCCCCACCCAGACCTCGTCGTTGATGGCGCAGCATACGCGGCCGTCGACCGGCGCCGTGTGCAGGAGCTCCATCGGCAACCAACGCCTCGCACCGCAGACAGCGCTGGGTGAAGCCGCCGTAGAGAGAGGGAGAGGGAGGGTACACGACGCAACGCGGCAGCCTCGCACAGAGGGAGCTGACACGGCGCAGCTGTGTTGGTGTAGGTGCGATGCGGCGCGTCTGCAGCGGCACCCTGCAGGAGGCGGGGGAGCGGGGAATGAAGGGAGGGGCGGGAGGCGGCGGCAACTGTGGCACCGCAACGAACAAGGAAGGGAGAGAGAGGGGGAGGGGGGTTGCTGTGCGTGGCAACGCGAAGGGGGGAGGTGGGGTGGGGAGGGCAGTGGCAGGCGCATGCGATGGAGTTGATGGAGGAAGCGACGTGCACGTCAAGAGGACCACCGCAGACCGTCCCGACGGCGCGTGGACGCGGATGCAGCGCACGTGCGTCCACCGTCGGCGCTTGCTGGGCATCCGAGGTGCGACAGGGAGGAAGAGGGTGTCGAGGAAAGAGATGGACAGTGCGCGGCGCACCACCACGCGCACCAGTCAGCCGGCGAGGAGTGGCGCGGTCCGTGCCGTGCGCCGCAGAAGCAGGGGGGGCACCCCATCCCCCTTCGTTGTCTTTTTTTTCCTTTCCTGCGTTCGTGCGACATGTTCGGTCTTTGCTTCCCTCCACGTGACGCGCGCAGGACGAGAAGCCGCTTCCGACCTGGCACTTCACCCCGAGATGTGAGAGAGGAGGGCATAGTGACACACCTCAGCGCCGACGGCTGCCATCCGCTTGCACGCGCGTTAGCCGCCCCACCCGCGGCCGCCTCGGCGATCCCAATGCCTCCCCATTTACGCTGCACAACACGAACACACACACACACGCATGCACAAACACATGCACCCACACACTCAGTCAAACGCACATCTGCAGCACATCTGTGAACACAAACCCGCATCGCCATCGGCCGTGACGACCACGCAGCAGCGCGGCCCAAGCGCCCCCTGCGACGCTACCACCTCCGCGTCCTTGCGAGCGTCCGCTTACACACGCACGACGCTGCCCGTGCCAGGGAAGACCTGGATGACGGGGTAGTGGTAGTACTTCCTCATCTGCGTGTCGTACTGCGGGACCATGCGCAGGCGCCCCGCCACGAGGTAGCGACCGCCCGTCTGCATCTCCGCCTTTATCGGTGCCCAGAAGTCGTGGCCGTAGACGCGCACCGTGTGGAAGTCCATGTCCGGGTCCCCCGGCGCCGGCCCAGTGAACTCCGTCGCCACCGTGAACTGCAGCACGTGATCCTCGAAGACGTACCCGTCCTCGACCTCCTGCACCTCGCCCATCATGACGCACATGTTGACGCAGCGCCAGTGGGCAGCAATCTCGCCCTCCTCCGGCGCGTTGGGGGCCACGTCGAGGTGGTACTGCGGGGCATCGGGCAGCGTGCCGTCCTGCTGCCGCACGTACTGCCCCACCCCCGCGGCCGCCGCGGAATGCCCCGCGCCGACGGCGCCGTCGTCGCCCGCCGCGCCGGCCGCCGCCCCGGGCGTGGCGGCGCTGCCCACGGCAGGCCCGCCCCCGGCCGTGAAGAGCGGCGCCGCGGCAGAACCGCCCGCTGCCGCCGTCGCCCCCGCCACGGGCGCCACCCCGGGCACCGCCGCGGCCCCTGCGAGGGGCATCTCCATGTTGTGCTTGGCGAGGTAGTGGTGCTGCAGCGCCGCCTCGAGCCGGAACACCTTCTGGCACACGGTGCACACGTACTGCCGCTTCTCCGTGTCCTCCTCGGCGGACGCCGTTGCTGCCGCCCCCGCGGCACTGCCGTCCGCCGGGCCGCCTGCGGACGCTGCGGCTGCGGTTGTTGCTGCAGCAGGAGGAGCACCGATGCCGGCCGCAGTGGGGACGCCCGGGAGTGGCGCGCCGCTCGCGGGCCCTGCCGCCGTCGCCGCCACGAAGGGCGCCGCGAACATGCCGGGAAATGGAGCAGCAGCCGCGAATGCAGCAGCGGGTTGCGGGCTGGCGGTCATGCCGGGTGCCGTGGCTGCCGGCGTCGTCGCTGGCGAGGGGGCTGCTGCCTTGTGCCCCTCCGCCTCAACCGGCACGAGCTTGCCGTCCTTGCGCATGAGGGCCTTGGCGTTGTTGCCGTGGCGCGTCATGATGTGGTGGTTCAGCGCGTTCAGCAGGCGGAAAGTCTTGCCGCAGTCGCCGCACTGGTACTGCGCCTCCTTCGGGGCCTGGCGAGGCGGCGTGCTGTGAAGGGCACGCGCGGCGGTCATGAGCGCCGCGGCGCTGCACGCACAGCAGGGCGGGGCGCCGCTGCAGACGAATGAGGGGCAGCGCAGCACGCGCAGCCGCCCCAGCCCGACAGCCGCCGAGCGGCGTTGACACGTTGCCGCTGCGGCGGCCACCGTGATGCGCCGCATGATGCACGAGCAGGGCGAAGAGACCTGAGCGTGGCGGCGTGCGTGCGGGGGAGGGGGGGGGGGCTGACGACGGTGCGTCGAGGGACGGAGGGGATTCGAAGCGTGCACGGCGTGAGAGCCCAAATCAGTGCGCTGCGCGGTGCTGGCACAGCGGGTTGTTCGCTTGCCCTTCGCTTCTTCCTTTTCTGCGTATGTGTTTGCGTGTGAAGGGCGCCGTGGCCAGACGTGCTCGGCGTTGCAGGCGGCAGCGAATACATGTGGGAGAGGGTTGAGGTCCGGTCCAGGGATGGGTGTCTGTGAAAGAGGCAGCAAGCACGCCGCAGTGCCGCACAGATGCCGTGGGTGTATACCCTGTGGGAGCCGCACGGGTATGGGGAAGACATCAGTGTGTGCCCACTCCGCGTCGGGCGCGCGCTTGCGCTCCGTCAACGTGCCTAGTTTGTGTCCTGTGTTTCTCTGCTCGGTGCATCTCTCCTTTTTCTTCTCTCTAGAGATTACGCGTTTACTGCACCGACACCGCAATGGGTGCGTGTGTGCGGGCGTGTGCGGGTGGGTCTGCGCGTGCCGCGAACGAAAGAGTGCTTCAGCGGATGAGAGGAGGGGTCCGGCACAGACACACACACTCAGGAAGACGGTGCTCGTCACGGTCTTTGCCTCCGGGGAGGTCACCGTGCCGCGTTCGTTCATCTGTTCCCGCACAGCGGCATGAGGGCGACGTCAAACACGTTCTTGTGGCGCCACACCTGCAGCAGCACCCGGGCCACCATCAGCAACGCCGCGTCGCGTGCGAGGTCGGGCAGGTCGGGGCAGCGCGGCCCCGCCTCGTGCGCCAGCCCCTGCACCACAGCGGCGGTGCCGCCGGGGCCCTCCAGCCCCTCCACCGCGGCATCACACAGGCGGCCCACGAGCAGCGCGGCGAGGTAGCGCTGCAGCCAGGGCACGGCCATGGCCGCCTCTGACACACCGCGCGTCACCGCGACGGCCGTGATGCTGCCCTGCTCCACCGTCGTGCGCACAAAGAGCTCTGCCGATGTCGCCAGCCCCTCGCTGACCTCCTCCGCCTCACCGTCGAAGAGGAACGCGTGCAGCTCACTGGCCAGCTCCGCCTCGGTCAGGGACGACAGTCGCACCACATCTGCCCAGCCCGGCAGCGCAGCGAGTCGCTCCTGCACCTCTGCGGCGGTGATGCACACGGTGGAGGTGAAGGGCGGCATCGCGTTCGCCCACTCCGGCGACGCGCTCCTGCGCACCGCCTCCCCGAGCGTGGCGGGGTCGCTGGCCAGCGGCCGCCGGCCCGCGCCTTCGACGAAGGGCGCATCCGTCTGTACGGCATCGACCACATCGAGCACGTACACGGGCTCGCGGGCGGCACAGCGCGGTCGCGCAGCTGCAAACGCACGCTGCAGCTCTGCCACGCTGAGCTCCGCGGGCGCCGCCGCATCGAGCACTGCCGTCCCCTGCGCGAGAAAGAACTCAGCGAGGTCCGCCTTGAGCGTCTCCACGGCATGCGGCGCGGCGGGGATGCACTGCGCCTCGCACAGGGTCGTCACGGGGCTGCGCACGGAGCCGACAGAGGTGGTCTTGAAGGCGGCGTACTCGCCTTCCGGGTGCAGGTAGCGGCCGAGGGCGGCGGGTGGGCTGTTGACGAGCAGCGTGCAGTGGTGGTACGCGATGTCCCGCTGCACTCGCATGGCGGAGCCGGTGATCTTCTTGCCGTCGAGGAAGAGGTCATGCCGGCCAGTCGTGGTGAGCCGCGCCGGTGCCACGCCGCAGCACACGCTGAGCGCCATGCGCAGGAGCTGCACCGTCACCTCTGGGGCGTACCGCGCGCGGTGTGTCAGGAAGGAGAGGCAGAGGTTCCCGGCGTCGTGGAAGACGGTGCCGCCGCCTGAGGCGCGACGAGCCACGGCCACATTATCCGATCGCGCACGTCGCAGGGAAACTTCCTGGAAGATGTTCTGGTTGCGGCCAACCACGACGCACGGGCGGTTGACGTAGAAGAGGATCAGGCACTGGTCCTTGTCCAGCGCGAGGCCGCGCATCAGCGACTCCTCCGCGGCAAGGTTTTCGAAGATGGAGGCGCTGTTGGTGTCGGCAACGACGAGTCGCACCCCGTCCCGCAGCGGAGCCACATCGGGCTTTGCAGCGGTGCTGTTCGCTGCGAGGAACGCCGTCAGCGACGTGGCCAACCGCCGCGCAGGCCGCCGTGCTGTCTGCCACATCGAGAGACGTGTCAGAGTCGCGTGTGTCGCTGCCGTGGCAGCTGGCGGCGTGGCGACAACGGCGTAGTTGCCGGGTGGTGAAGGGGAGGGGCTGTCGGGGGAGGCGGGGAGTGCCAACGATTGCGTGTGAGAAGAGGAAGCCTGTGCGTAAGGGGGGGGGGAGGCGAGTAGATGATGGAGAGAGGGGGATAGATGAGGGGGAGGGTGATGTGCATCTGTGCACACCTGCACGAGCGGCGGAGTTGCGCAGCGAGGCAGGGGACACGAGCGCGACGCAGGCAAAATACCAAACTTCGGTAGAAGTGCGGGAGAAGGACGGCAGTTTGACGTCAGCGTCGCGATGAGCGCATCGTCACGTGCCGCGGAGCTCTGCAGCGTCACCGGGGGCCTCCGCCCCCCTTTGATATTTCAGCCCGCTGGCGTGTGTTGCGTGTGTGGGTCACACACTCCTCCGCTACCCCCACCCGTCCACCCCCTAATATGTGCAATTCACAGGGTTCTGGGTGTTGCTGCACTGTAGTACGCGTTCACGCACTCCCACCGTGCCTTCGGGCCCTTCGTGAGGTCCCACGAGAGCGCACCTTCGCTACGAAGGAGGTGGATGGCGTGACCACTTCACTCCCCCACATGAATGCAGTGCAGAGACTCTTGTTTACATCGAGCCGGCGGGTGGCGTGGATTCGCGGTGGCGGCCCCCCCGCACACCCGCACCCACGCCGTTTCGCGCCCCGCTCTCTATCACGGCGATGCGGTACTCAGTCGTTGTCGGTGGCGACCGCCTTGGGGACTGTGTCATCGTACGTCACCTCCACCGTGTTGTTCGCCGAGGAGCGGCGGAGGAGGTAGCTGCCGAGGTAGTCGACGGGGTTGGGCGGCCGCACGCGGCAGACGTCCTCCAGGGCGAGCACCAAGACGCCCATCACCGTTCGCTCGAGGTACAGCTGCGTGGATAGGCCGCCCTGGCCGCCGCCGGGCCCGCTCGAGGAGGGGTGGAGCAGCACGTCGTCGCCGGAGGGCGACGCGGCGAACGGCGCACCGGGAGCCGAAGACGGCGACGCCGCGTCTGCCGCGGCAGTCGGCGAGGCCGCCGCTTGAGGGGCGGACATGCGTGCGTGTTTACGTGAGTGAGTTTGAGTGTGTGGGTGTGTGAGTGGGTGCACTCTTCAGAGTGAGCGCGCGTGTGGTGGGGAGGGGGGGGAAGGGACACGGACGAGTAGAGAGAGTTCCGAATTGTATGAGGGCCGAAGGCGCCGAGGACGAACGTGAGAGCGGGCAGCATCGCTGCCCGGCAAGCGCATTCACCTCTGTACGGCGGCAGCGATCGTGCAGTGCTCACACTGGTCGATGTCGCGGACTGACGGGCACTGCGCCACTTTCGTGCGTGCGGTGCCACTGCGCGCGCTGCACACCGCAGCCGCTCGCATCCCATGAGTGTCCTGCTGTTGACGTGTGCGAGCGGCTGAGGCCAGCGGGGTCTCGTGTGCTGACGACTTGATCTGGTGTTTACGTCGTAACTTGAATCCAACCACGCCGCGCTGCTGACGTGCGGCGTGGGGAGGGGAAGGGCTGGGCGAGGATTGACTGCGGGCAGCGACAGGCATGGGCACACACACACACCGGCACACAGGCACACAGGCACACACGGACACAGAGAAGGGCGCCGATGCGCTGGCACCGCGCCGGTCTGTCGTTGCATGACAGCCGTGCGCACTTCGCTGCGGAGAAACCCTCCGAGGTCAGCCAGCGTGCATCACCTCCGCTGGACTGTCTCTTCCCCCCCCCCTACCCAAGTCGCACGCGCAGTGGGCGGCAACCGCGCTTAAGGCAAACGCATTAGTTTCGAAATAAAAAGAAGAGCACAGCAACGATGAACGACAAGAGTGCAGCGGGAGAGACGGCGGGGCGGCCGGCTTGGGAGTAGAGGGAAGGAGGGAGGAGGCGTGCGGCCCCTGACCGTGCAGCCCCCCCCTCCTCCTCCTCCTCCACCTCCTGCCCAACTTTGCGGTGCCGACATGCCGCCCTCCCGCCACGCCACGGCAGGAGGAAGCGGCGGTCCCGCTTCCACACCGCTCTCAACACGCGCACGCACGCGCACGCAAACGCCGAAGAAAGACAACACTAAAAGCACGTGCCAGCGACGGCACGTTGCGCCGCAGCAGAAGAGGGGCAACGTGACACGACCGTCCACAGTGGGGACGGACGCCGAGGAGTCGGCGCGACACACACACACACAAGCGGGTCAGGCCCCACAACACAATAAGAACAGCGCTCTCTCCTCCAGTGTGTGTGCGCGTGCCAGGCATCGGCGTTCCCCGCGTCGCCTTGCGCCCCACCGCGCAGTGCCGCGCACCCTGGACGGCGCCTAGTAGTCCGTGAAGAGCATCAGCGAGGCCTTCTCGATGACGAAGCAGCCGAGGACGTCCAGCACGAGGAGCTGCATGAAGCGGTTGCGGAACGCCTCAGTGGGGAAGGCGGCGATCTCGAACTCCTTGTTCAGCTCCGGGTTCGACTCCGAGGCGAAGCTGAAGATCACAATCGCAAGGATGATGAGGGCGATAAACATCGGGCGGTTCTTGCGGATGCCCTGCATGAACGGCTCGCCGCGGTAGTTCACCGCAAACGTGACGCCGGAGATGAGCGTGGTGAGCAGGAACATGGTCGAGTTCAGCAGCGTCGGCTTGAACTCCTTGTCATCGTAGTTGGTGCTCATGTCCTTCATCGTGTCGGCGTCCACCTCGGCCACGAGCCACGACGTGTGGATCATGCAGTACAGGTGCAGCGCGAACTGGAAGAAGACGGTGCAGATCATGTACGGGTGGAACACCTTCGTGACGGGCCGCTGCCGGCACAGGTGCGTGAGCGGCTTGCTGCGCGACATGAAGAGCATGCAGACAGAGAGGATGACGCCGGCGAGGATCATCTGCTTCTCGCCGAACTTGATACCAGCGCAGTGCAGCACCGACATCGAGTACGCTTGCGTCAGGCAGTTCAGGGCGAGGATCTTGTACATCATGTGCGTCGTCACCAGCGTCGTGCGACCGAGGCGGATGATGTCGCACACGGACGTCAGCGCCTTGGAGCGGCACGTGAAGGGCGCCGCGATCGAGGCGTCGCCCAGCTTGATCATCGGGGCGCCGCCCATGTTGTCGTCGTCCGCGTTGAAGAGCGACTCCATGAGGAAGTCCGACTCGCCGCCGCTGGTCGGCGGCTTCGGTGGCGCGGCGGCCTTGGCGTCCGCCTTGGCCTTCTCCGCGTCCTTGAGCTGCTTGTTCCACTTCGTGACCTGCATGATCTCCGCCTTGCGCTTCGCCTCCAGCATCTTCCACTTCATCATCTCCATGAACGGCGTCCCGACCGGCGGCTGCGGCGGCACGACGGTGAACTTGAAGTGCGGCGGCACCTTGAGGTCGGCAGGCACATCGGGCTCGTTGTGCGGCTGCGGCCCCACCTCGAGCTCCTTGCTCTCCGCCTTGGGCGCCACGGAGGCCGAGTTTAGCACGGCAATGCCGGCGTGCGCCTGCTTCAGCGCGCCGACGTCGTTGGTGCCGTCGCCCGCCATCATGACGATGTGGTCCTTCTTCTTGAGGTCCGTCACGATCTCTTCCTTCTGAGTCGGCGCGCAGCGGGCCCAGATCGTCACGTGCTCGTTGTACGTCTCAATGACGTGCTCCATCGTCGCCGGGCTGATGACCTCGGCGTTGACGCAGAGGTCCCACTGGTAGTCCAGCGGCACAGGCTTCTTGTGCGTGCGGCGGAACGTCTTGGCGAGAATCTCGCTTGTCGGCACCGGCTGCACCAGCCCCGACACCGCATCCGCCCACTCCACCCCCGCCGCCCCGTTCGCCTTCTCCTTCGCGACGAGCTGCCGCTTGCAGAGCAGCATGGACACGTCCTTGCCGACCGAGATGGCCGTCTGGACACTGTCGCCCGTGATGATGACGCAGCGGTGGCTGCCGCCCTCGAGGTTCTCGATCGTCTCCTTCGCGTCCTTCTTGAGCGGGCACACGTACACGGCGAGGCCAGCAAAGCGCAGCCCGGTCTCCACGTCCTCGCGGCGCAGGGCAAGCACCGACTCCTTCGATGCCTGCTCCGCCTCCGTCAGCGGCCGGTACGCCAGCGCGATGACGCGGTAGCCCTTCGCCGCCGTCTCCTCGGCAACGCGCAGGCAGCTCTCCGGCACGGACTGGCACAGCGCGGCGATCGACTCCGGCGAGCCCTTCGCGACGACGTACTTGCCGTCCGGTCCACTAATGACGCACGCCATGCGGCGCAGGGCGGCGAGGAAGGGAAAGCGGAGGAGCACCTTGTACATCTTCTGCGGCCCCGTCGCTGCCGCCGCCGCGGCGTTGCCCTTCTTCTTCTTGCCGTCCTTGGCCGCATCCGTCGTGCCCTCCTCCTCCTTGGCCGGCCTCGGATCGTAGATGATGTTGTCCTCGTCGTCGACTCGGTAGCCGAGGGCGGCGGTGGCGGCCTTCTCCATCTCATCGCCCGCCAGCGTGTCCTCGTCGAGGTAGACGAGGGAGTGGCACGTGGCCAGCACCACCTCCGACTCCTTCGGCACCGTCTTGAGCTTGTTCAGCAGCCCCTTGCCGTCGACCATGTCGACACCGCCGAAGAGCATCTCGTCCGTCGTCAGCGTGCCGGTCTTGTCGAAGCAGCACGTGTCCACCTTGCCCGCGTACGGGATGCGGAACGGCTCCGTGCAGAACACCTGCAACTTCGTCAGCGCCAGCAGCGTCGTGTTCACGGCCAGCGACAGCTCCATCGGCAGCTCCGGCGGCACCACCGACGTGATGATCTGGACGCAGGACAGAAACAGCTTCCAGCGGCTGCGGTGCGGGTCGGCAAGGCCGCGCTTGAGGAGGTAGCCGCTCGCGGCGAGGGCGAACACGACGAGGACGCCAATGAAGGCGAACGCCTCGCCGCTGTTCTCGCTGATGCGGCCCTGGCTGTGGAGGATGGTGCGGAGCAGCTTGCCCTGCTTCGTCTCGAAGCCGGTCTTGAGCACCACCGCGAGGGCGTTGCTGCGGTCGCGCTTGCGGCCGCCCTCCTCCGACGCCTCCTGTGGCCCGTTGCTGAGCAGGATCTGCGTGCCGGAGAAGAGCATGTGCCGCGCGTGCTTCTTGAGGCTGAGCGCCATCTCGACATCGTCGGGGGCCTCCTTCAACTGCGGCGTCGACTCGCCCGTGAGGCTCGCCTCGTTCACCACGGCCGTGCCCTTCACGAGCACCGCATCGACGGGGCACGGGGCATTGCTGGGCACCACCATGATGTCCAGCGGCAGCAGCGCATCCGTGCGGATCGTCACGCGCTTGCCGCCGCGCATCACGTCGATGTCGCGCACCGGCACCTCGGCCATGTCACGCAGCGTGCGCATGTTGCGAATGCGCTGGTACACCGTCGTGCACTCCATGCCCACCATCATGATGCCCGTGAAGATGGAGTAGTACCAGTACTCGTCCAGGCACCAGAGCAGCACGCAGAACATCTGGAAGACGAAGAAGGGTGAGAGGGCGTGATCGACGAAGAGGTCCTGGAACTCAGGAATGACGACCTCCATCTTGTTCAAGCCGTACGTGTCCTCCTGCCGCAGGCGGTCCGCCTCCTTGTTCAGGCCCTCCCAGCGGATGTAGTACGAGAAGCTGTGCTTCGTCGGGAAGCGCGGCTTGACGAAGATGCCCTCGCGCTCGTCGAGCTTCCACTTGCGCTGCTGGAAAATGAAGCAGGGCGGGTGCCCGTCCTCGCTCTCCTGGTGCAGCGGCACGATCTCGGACTCCCCCTTGTGCAGGTGCGTCTCCACAAGGACGTCGGTGGCCTCGGTGAGCTGCTCCATCGCGATGGTGCGGTAGATGATGCGGGCACGGAACTTCACCGACCAGATCGTGAAGAGAGACAGGAAGGCGTGCAGGAAGAGGACCAGCGGGAAGCAGATGGCGTGGAAGAAGTCGATGTACGTCTGGTGCACGAGGTACGTCACGCGATCCCAGACGAGCTCGGGGTAGAGGTACAGCGCGATGGACACGGTGTACAGCACGACGAAGGGCCAAACCGTGATCCAGGTGAACCACTCACGCCGGCGCAGGAACCGCACCTGCCGGATCATGGTGTTCTCGATGATGTTGTCAGACGCCATGGCTGCTGGGTGCGGGGGATGCGGAAGGGGGGAGGGGGGAGGGAAGAGATAAGAACAAGAGGAGGGGACACTACGGCCCGTTGGAGGGGGTCGGGGTGGGGGGCAGCGAGTGGGGGGTCAGAGCACAGGAGACAGCACGCACACACGCCGTAAAACACGGACTGACACAGCCAGCCACGATGCACGCGACACCAGCAGGCGGGGTGGAGGGGGGACGGTAAAGGGGGCGTCAAGGGAGGCCCCAGCAGCCGCACACGCCTACGACGTTCAACGCCGCACGAAACAAACAACTTTGAAGAAGCGAGCGGAGGGGGTGGTGGGGGACAGCGCGAATGGGGCCACGGGAAACTAGAGACAGCGGTGCACCGCGTAGCAGCACACAGCGGACCTGGTTGGAGTTTGGGTGCGTGTGGAGATGCGGGTGGCTGCGGGGAGTAGCGAGGTTGTGGCGGTGGGATGGAGGAGCACGGGGGAGCTGGCAAGCGAGAGAGAAGACGTCGCAGCCGACGAGGCGGTGGGTGACGCGGTGGGCGTGCGGAGAGGAGGTGGAGGGAAAAGGAATTGCAGCAGAGGAGTGCACGCACTGCGTGGTGGGGGCGGCAACGACGGTACTGCGAACACGTGCTCACACTTTGTTGGGCGGAGCAGGAAAGCGGCGCGGACGGTGTCGCGGCCGCGGGAGCCCCCGAGGGGGGGGGGATGGGGGATGGGGGATGGGGTGGGGGCACGGCAAGCGTTGTGACGTGCGTGGTACAAGGTGGGGAGTCGCAGTGGAAGTTGAAGCAGTGCATACTGCAAGAAGCTGGGGTTGCGAGGGAGTCCGGCATCAGCTGTGCCCTAGGAGGGGCGGGGGGAAACGCCACGGTACGTGTGCGCAGTGTCTGCCATCGTCAGCGCGCCAGCGCCAAGGAGCTGCGGACGGCACACAACGCCGCCGCCATACTCCCGCGGTGCAGCTCGTCGTCTCGTCGTTGTGTACACCAGGAAGGGGGAGGGCTGTGTGGATTCAAGTTCGTTCAAGCGGCAATGGGAGGGAGGGGAGGCGGGAGGCGGCGTTGACGGGGCGTAAGGAGAACACTGCTCCCGTCGCACCACAACGAAGCCGTAGAGGGACACACGCGCGTTCGAGCAGGAGCCCACTTCCGTGTGTGTGCGTGTTGATGTCGGCTAAACCCGCGCGCCCCCCACTTCAAACAACAACAAGAGAAGGCGCAGCATGAATGTACATCGCGATGCCATGGCCGGCATACCACGGAGGGAGAAGGAAGACGACGGAGGAGCGACGGAGCGCTGCGATGCGGCGTGGCAGCCTCGCACGCTGCACGGAGTGAGTTCGAAGTCCCACCAGCACCCTTCGTGGGGGGAGCGCTGTCGACGGTGTCCGTCAAGCGGGTGCGTGAAGGAAGCCGCCAGGAGCACAATGCACATGAGGCAGCACAGCACCCCTCAGGTGGAGGAGGTGATGCGGAAGCGTGCAGGCGGCGCGGCACAAGAGCGGCACATCGCCTCGCCTCTACCCCGCTGCTGACCCGTGTCACTCGACTGCAGTTCACTGTGGCGCCGGCTCCTCGTCAAGCCGCTGCACAAGTCGCACGGCCTCGGCCACCCCAGCCGCGGCGCACGCCCGCAGCCACCGCCGGGCCTCCGCGCGGAGGTGGTCTATCTGGACGGCGCCAGCGGACTCCTCCAGCTGCGCGTGCTCTGCCGCGGTGAGAAGAAGCTTGCCGAGGTTGAGCTGCGACGCGGCATAGCCCGCCTCGGCTGCCACGCGGTACCACCGCATCGCCTCGCCCCAGTCCGCCGCGCCGCCCTCGTCGTCACCGCCGTGCCCCACGCCCCGCTCGTACGTTTCCCCGAGCTCGTGCACCGCGGGGAGGTACCCGGACGTCGCGGCACAGCGCAGCCACGTTTCAGCTGCGGCCGCGTCCTGCGGTACGCCGGCCCGCCCATCGCGCAAGCACACGGCGACGCACTGCATCG
Source organism: Zelonia costaricensis (assembly GCA_030849075.1). Classification (NCBI taxonomy): domain Eukaryota; phylum Euglenozoa; class Kinetoplastea; order Trypanosomatida; family Trypanosomatidae; genus Zelonia; species Zelonia costaricensis. Next base: position 15,771 of record JASAOO010003511.1, read on the forward strand.
CCCCGGGGTGGCCCACGCTGATCGCGGCGTCGAGGTACACGAGCAGCTCCGACGTGGGCACGGCACAGGTCGGCGTGTGCCCCATCAGCACGAGCTCCGCCAGTGCCGTGCCCACCAGCATTGTGGACGCGTCCGGGGAGCCGGGCGCAGGGTGCGACGCGAGAAATGCGGCCAGCACGTCCGCGGCCGCCGTCGGCGACAGCGCGCGGGCGGCGTCGAGGAGACAGTTGGTCGCCTCTGCCTCCACCCCACTGCCCAGCGACCTCGAAGGGCGGCGGCACGGGCGCTGGCCCTTCATCTGCGTGCGCTCCTGCTGCAGCAGCCGCAGCACGTCGGCCAGCACCCGCTGCAGCGCCACCGGCAGCATCGGGGCTGCGGCTGCGCCGCCGACGGGGTGCATCACCATGCGGACGTGCTCCTCTACCAGCGCGCAGCCGGACGTGCTGCAGCCCGCCGACGACGAGAGCGGGCGGCTGCCGTTCACGTCGGCTGAGGAAGCAGGCGTGATCGTCGTCGCGACGGCGCTGAGCGACGCCGTGGAGGCGGTGCGCTTCGTGCGACCTGGTGGTGGGGCCGGGGCGTGCAGCGTGCTCGCCGCGCCCGCTCGCTTCGCCCCCATGCCGAGTGCGCTGCCGTCGGCGGTGGGGCCTCCCTGCAAGGGCTGCAGCCGCGGTACGGGGCGCCCAGCCCGCGCGCGCTGCCGCGTCGGCGACGTCGCTGGTCGGCGCAGCTCATAAATACCGAAGTTCACGTCCCGCGGAGGCGATGGGGACGACGGGGGTGGGGTGCTCGCCAGAGCGCTCGGTGTGGGCCGCATTGGAACAGGCGGCATCGCTGCTGGCGCCCGTCACACAGGATACGCGCAGGTGTGTGTGGGCGTATACACAGCCGCAGCAGCGACAGCGCGAGCACACGCGACGAGAACGTGATGACAAGAAGACGGGGGAGGAGCTGGAAAGATCCGCAGAGGGGGGGTGCGGGATTGGGAAGCAACGCCGCTCGGCTCTAAACGCCCATGCCACCGTACGTGCCCGCGATGTGGGTGGTGACGGCAGAGGCGCCAGGTACGGGCAAGCACCGCAGACTCGTGTGATAGTCTTCTTCGTTGCGAGCGTGCGTCTGTGCGGGAGTGTGTGTGTGTGTGTTTGTGGAGGAGGGTGAAGGGGGGGGGGGGGGTTCCGGCACACGGCTCTACTTGAAGTCGGTGTTGCAGGCAATGGGGAGCGGAGGGAGGAGGTAGACGATGAGAGTCGCACGCGGAGCTGCGGCACAGCACGCAAGACGTTACGTGTCCGCAGAGACGTGAGCGGCCGGTCCTCACAAGTCCCGCTCATCGTCCACGCCGCAGAGTCCGTCCCACACATACACACACAAACACACACATACACACATCAGTACACCTCAAGTGATGTGACGCCCACCCTAAAGGGCGGCACGAACTTACGTGACGAGGGAGTTGCGTCCTGTGAGTACCTGATCGTTGTCCGCGTGCACACATAGCGCGTCTGTGATAGGCAGAGAGAGCGAGCGAGTGAGCGAGAGAGAGGGTGCGTGTGCACGGCGCAGGAGGTCCACTACAGCCCCACCGTCTTCCCCGTCCCCTCCGCCGAGTCCGGCTTGGCCCTTTCCTTGCGTGCGGTCGCCTTCGTGGTGGATCGCGAGCGGGTGTAGGACTTCTCGTAAATGCAGCGGCTCAGACGCGCCTGCCGGGCTGCCGTCTCGGCGGTGGCCCGCGCGATGCGGAGCACCTGCTCCGTGCGGCGCAGGCGGTCGTAGTCGAGCGACAACGTGGGGCATCCAAATTCGCGGGCGGACGAGAAGTGGTACCGACTGATGTGCAGCGACGCCGAGACCTCCACCAGGACGTCCTCATCGAGCACCTTGTACACGGCCTTGACAAAGTTGATTGGCCCGGTGAGGTTTAGGGTGAAGGTGTTGCCCTGCTTCGTCAGCGTCACAGGCGGCAGCGCGCCAGACTTAAACGGCACCTCCGGCGCCGCAGGGGCCACCATCGACTGATCCGTGTCGGCGTCGACGGGCACCACCTCCGGGAAGAAGTTCGCCGTGGTCAGCGAGCACTGCAAGGCCGGCACCTTCCCGCACGGAGTGAGCAGCGTGCCCATCCCGATGTCATGCAGCGTGCCGACGGTGCGCAGGGCGGCGTGGCCAAAGGAGGCAGCGAAGAACGGGACGGCAGCGGCGATCTTTCCGGACATGGCGGCAGTGCGACGGCTGACAGCGATCGGCGCTACGGAGACCGGAAGTGTGGAGTGTGCGGCGCCCTTAACAAGGCGGTCACCGCACACGGAAGCCCTCTCCGTGCAACAGGCAGTGGGAAGATCGAAGGTGTGATCTGCGCGAGTGTGTTGCGGATGGCGAAGCCTTGCGTGATGCAGCACAGACACACTGCAGCGCACGACCTACAGCGGACTGGTGAGTGCACAGGAGGAGGAAGGAGGGAGGAGGGAGAAGAAGTCGATTGAAGCCAGGGGCCAGCAGGCCACGGGGTCGCTTGAGGTGCGGCCTTCTCGCAAACGACGGATGCGGCATCCAAGGCGCGCCACATGACGTGGCCACACCGGCGCGGCGGGCTGCCAGAGAGAGCCAAACCGATTTCTCGAACAACATCAGCGAGAGAGTCTGCGGGGAAGCGTAGTATGCAGTGTCGAACACCCTCTTGTGGCGCGGCAATGGATGCCGTGTGCCTCCAGCCGCTGATTCGACTTGACGTGCGCATCAGCGTCTGTGGCGGACGAGGAGAGGCGAGGGCATGTCAAGCGGGTGGCACGGACGCCAAAACCCAAACTCTGCACCGCGGGGGCCGGCACACACACAGGCGCACACATTTCAAGCAGGTAACGTGTCAGCGACGGCGGGGCGCGGCTGTGAAGAGACCGGGCTCTGCCGCCGCGACGTACCCGGACGGCGCAGGCGGAGGTGGGGGAGGTGGTGAGCGGCGCGGCGACGCGACGGAGCTGAGGGGCGCCGCGTGCGGTGGAGGTCGAGTGCCGCGATGGGCCAGCTCGTACGCGCGCAGAGTGCGCCGCAGCTCCTGGTTGATAGCCCGCAGCCGCGTCACCTCAACATCGCGGTCCTGGCGCGTGCGGGCGGGGGTGGAGGGCGCTGGTGGGTGCGCGGGGCCCCACACGACGTCCGTCAGCGTGGTCTGCAGCTGCGTGAACGTAACGAATACGTCATCGACGGCGCGGTGCAGGCCTGCAGCGCAGACGGCGCGGCCCGAGGCGGCGGTGCGCCCGTAGGAGCGTGCGGGCGTGGACGGGGCGACAGTCTGGCTCTCTAAGCGCCTCAAGGTCGCCTCCGCCGATGCCGCGACGTGAAGCTGCAGATCAGCCATCCACCTTTGCAGCGTGCGCAGGCGATGCAGCAGGAGGTAGGCATCGTCCTGCGGTACGACGAGGGCCGGTGCGGCGTGGGCTTGGCGCCGGTGCGGCGAGGACGACGTCGCGATTGCGTTGCCAGTGCCGGCCAGGGACAACTTGGAAGTTGTCAGCGGGGAAGCTCTGGGCTGGCCCGGGGAGAAGGAGAGCGAGGGCCCGTACGGGTGGTCTTCGTGGGTGTGCCCTGCGACCGAGGACGGGCGAGCAGCGGGCGCCGTGACAGCGGCATCCCGAGCCGGTGACTCGCCTCGCTCTGCATCTTCAGAGATGCGGCCCCCCTCACCCTTCGCCCCCTGCTGCGTTTGTGGCGTCGCGGAGGCGAGGTCGTCCAGCACATCCCAGCAGACCCCCTCCAACGCCCTGTAGTGATCTAGAAAGCCGTCTTGCGTGGCCTGCAGCGTGTGCAGCTGCTGCTCGAGATCGCGGATGCGGTCTTCGTGCGCCGCGGAGGCCGACGCGGCTGCAGGCATCGCGCTTGAACCTTTGAATGGAAGATAACGAGGCAGTGATGGAAGGAGAAGAGTAGCGAAGAAGTGCGGCAGAGCGAACGGCGCGGCCGTCAGGCCCCTGTGTGACACACACACACACACACAAACACACACGCCTCAGCCCACGTTCATCATCGTCACTGCAGGGTCCCCTGAAGAGGCGGCCGTAGCCGCGCGGAGCGTGTGCCCTTTTCTGCGTTGCCAAGTCAACGCCCTCGAGGCGAGCCCTTAAAAGAGGACAGCTCAAGCAGCGTGTGAGTCGTCCCGCACGCTGTCCGGCGCTGTCCAGAAGCCTACCCCTCGCGTGCACGCGGACACAGACGCACACACACACACACGCCCATGCAGGCGGGCGGGGGGAAGAGAAAGCTTGGCGTAAAGTTCGGGGCAGGGTGAGGGACACATCTGTGGTCGGGATACGATCGCGGTAGAAAGACATCGGCGCACGCGCACACGCACAGACATCGGAAAATGACAAGACAATGCACGAAGTGGCGGGGAGGGGGGGACAGTGGGGCGGCTCTACATCCGCGACAACGCGGGCTGGGCTGGGTCGGAACAGACAGTAGCACGCGTGCCATCCAATTCCTCGCTCACGTGGGCACGCTGCGCGGCTTCCTGGCCTGCACCTGCTCAAGCAATACGCTTGATGATGTGCACGCCGCTGTCGGTGACGACCATGTCGCTCACCTGCCCGACTGTGAGGCTCTTGGTGGCGTCCTCGAACGGCTTCATCATCTCGCCCGGCCCGAACTTGCCGAGGTCGCCGCCCCGTGCGTAACTCCCGCAGTCGCTGCGCTGCCGGGCCGCCTCTTCGAAGCTGATCTTGCCCTCCACAATAGACTGCCGCCACTGCTGCAGCTCCGCGACGGCGTCGTCGTAGGAGAGGTTCGTGGCCTGGCCGGTGCGCCGCGAGACCGGGTTGCGGCTGCCGCTATACTTGATGAGCAGGTGCTCGGCCTGCCACGAAGGAGTCGACATGTTTGATGTACGCGTGCACGTGCGTGTGTATAAGTGTGTGTATGTGCGAGTTTGGTGGAGAGGCAATAGAGGCGGTGAGGGAACGACAGCACCCGTGTTGTGTGCACGTGTGTCTTGTGTGAAGTGTGGCGGGGGGAGGGGTGGGGAGGGCGACGGTGGCTGATGTGCTGATGGTTGAGATCTTCCCGCGATGGACACGGTGGGTGGGGGGAAGGCGTAGAAAGAAAGAAGGAGAGAGGGAGGGAGGGAGCGAGGGAGGTGTCGAGTCATGTCGGTGTCGAGTCGGGTCGGTGTCGACGTACGTCGTGGCGACGCCGTGTGGAGATCGAAGACGGGGGCAGGAAGAGGAGCGGAGGGGAAGGGCTGCGCGCCGTGGTGGCCGCCGGTGTGATGCCCCGCCCCCCGCCCCCCCTCCCGCCTCCCTTGACCCCCCGCTTCTCTCCACAACATGGCACATGACTCGTCTGTGGGTGCGCTGTGGTGTGTCAACCCTCTGAGTGCGTCGTACAGGGATCCCCAAGACGGTGTGAGACAGCCTTGCGTGTAGGCTGTATCCCCCTCCTGTTAGCTTATTTGCTCGACCTTGCAGAGTTTAACCCCCGCGCTGCGTGACGCGTGTGCGCGGCGGCGCAATCAGCGCTTGCGCGGAGAGGCGACGGGGCACGGAGGCAGCACCGCGACGGCGGTCACGCTGCGGTGCTGCCGCTGCAGAGGTAGTCGATGGACACCACCCGCAGGCGCCACGCAAAGGCGCACGCCGCGAGCAGCACCGAGTCGGTGCATATCACGACATCCTGCCCGAAGGAGGACTGCAGGAAGAGGGCGTACTCAAGGATGGCGCGGTGGTGGCGCACCTCACGCGGGTCGCGGTTCAATATGAAGTCCACCTCGCGACACGCGTCATCCTCGTTCTCCTCTTCCTCGGCTGCCGCGGCGGCAGCGGCGGCGGCGGCGCGGGTCGGCGGCACGTGCTCGGCCTTCGCTTCTGTCTTGGGTGCGGCGTGGCGGAGCAGCGCCAGGATGTCCGCGAAGCGCATCCAACCCGCGTCGGGCGATGGCAGCGGGCACGTCTGCTCAGGCCGCTGCACGTCGAGGATGAAGTCCTGCTTGGCCCGCTCCATGACAGCGAGCGCCTCGGCGGCCACACTGGACGCCGCCAGCAGCGGCGCATCGGGTGGCTGCGTCGGTGCGGCACCCGTTTCGGTGTTGGCCGTGGGTCCGTCGTCCGGGCCCGGTCGGCTCCCAGCGTCCTCGAGGGACGACGTCCGCAGCGGGGAGGCGCTCTGGCTGACTGAGGCGGAGGCGCTGCGGTACGCGGCGACCTCGGTGACGAGGGTGTGCACGCACAGGGGCACCCGCATCATGTTGTCGTGCTCGCCGAACAGCACATCGAACGCCGCCGCCGATTCGGGCCCCGTGACGAGCTGGAAGAGCGCGTTGACGTCGACGACGATGCGGGAGCTGCAGACCCGGTGCAGGGGCATCACCTGCCGCGTCACGAGCCGCTTCACCATCGCCGCCATCGCCAGCAGTGGAGTGATGCGCTTCCGCAGCCGGTCCAGCCGCTCCGTCGCGCTCGCCCCGTCCTCCGCGCCCTCCCCCCAGTCTTCGTCCTCCAGCGCCGAACCACCAGCGGAGTCGCCACGTGGTCGGCGAGCGTGCCGACGGACGGTCCACGCCGGCCTGCTGCTGCTCCGCTCGCGGCGGTCCCTGTGATGATGGTGGTGGTGGTGCGACGTGCGGTGCCGACTGTCGCGCCGACCTCCGCGTCGGTCGGCGTGGCGGGACCGAGTGCGGACGCCCCCGTTGGCCGCCTCGGGTGCGACCCACGTCTCCTCCTCTTCCTTGTGTACGCGGCGGTGCCGGTGCCGGTGTCGGCGGGCGGCGCGGCTGCCGCTCCCGCTGCTCGCGGAGGTCAAGGACGACGCAGTCGAACGGGTTGACGCGGAAGAGGAGGCAGAGCTGGGGTCGCTGGAGGCGGAGCTGAAGCCGGTTGGGAGGTCCTCGTTACCTCGGTGCCGCAGGGCGCGTGCCTCGTTGCCGAGGACATACCCGTACGGGTTGCAGCTGAACGCCTCGCGCGCCTCCTCCGCTGCGACTCGCTGCGGAACGTGGCTGCGGCGCCAGCGCAGCCGCTCCTGCTGCAGCGACAGCGCCTTGTAGTAGGCGAGTGCCGTGGCGTTGGTGCTGACGCGGTGCGCGTCGAAGCCGTGGAGCCGCACGTGCACCATATCCGTGCACCGCGACAGCGCCACGTAGCTCTGGCCCGCCTCGAAGACCCGCTTAAAGTCGATGTCGACGTGCGTCAGCGACATGCCCTGCGACTTGTGGATGGTGATCGCGTAGGCCAGTATCAGCGGCATCTGCACGCTGCGCGAGATCTCACGGTCGCCAAGCATCTCCTTCCACTCCTGGGGCTCGACGACGAGCTCGCGCGTCCGCACCGTCCCGTCCGCGGCGCGCAGCTCGAAGGCCACGACCGGCAGCATCGTGTGCTGCGTCTCCGGGTTGCTGCCGCGGCCAATGCAGATGCTCCGGACGTCCTGCATCGTGACATTCTGCGTCTTGAAGGCGTACCCCTTGCCGCAGCTCACGAAGTCCGTCAGGGTGCCGGTGCTGCCGTTCACCAGGCCCAACCGCGGGTCTAGGTTCTTGATGAGCATCACACGGCATCCTTTGCGAAGATGCACCAGCTTGTTCAGCGACGTCTCGGGGAAGTCGCCGCGGCCGGTGTGCGCGCCACGGTACGCAAATACCTCGGTGTCCAGCTGCCGGTAGTAGCGCTGGTTCTCCGCGTCCACCTCGGCCCGGGTGGAGCGGAGAATGGTGTAGCCGTCAAACGGGGCATCGATGGGGCGTCCGAGGCCGTTGATCAGCTCCAGCCGCGTTTGCCGCATCCCACCGGGCTCCTCCGTCTTGACCGACGCCGTGGCCTGCGCCGTCCCCTCAGCAGTTGTCTCTGCCTCCCGCTTCAGGCCGATGCGCGCCACCGTCGTGCTTGGGTCGCCGTGCTCCGGCTTGACGGTGATGCGGCGCACAAAGTGAACCCGCTCCGTGGTGTCCATCGAGTAGAGCAGCTCTACCGACTCGGGCTGCAGCTCGCCGAAGCGCATCTCGTTCAGAATCGCGAAGAAGCGCAGGTCGCGCTGGCGGAACGGCGTGGAGAGGAGACAGATCCTGGGGTTAATCTTGAGCCACGTCTCTGTCTCGAAGCAGAAGGTCGGGTTGGCGCCGGGGCGCTCACGCGAGACGGGTGGGAGCTGCAGAAAGTCGCCCGAGAGGATGAGTTGAATGCCGCCGAAGGGTTCGTCCGGGCGGTTGCGCACGTGCCGGGCGATGTAGTCGACGAGTTCGAAGTAGTCCGCGTCGAGCATGGAGACCTCGTCTATGATGAGGCTGCGGCAGGCGCGCCAGCCGCGCAGGGAGCGCTGCTTGAAGCGGACCATGCGGAGGAGACTCTCCCGGGTGCTCTTGCGATTCGGGATGCCGCAGCCGACGAAGCTGTGCAGCGTCGTGCCGCTGAGGTTGAGCGCGGCGATGCCCGTCGTCGCGGTAACGAAGGTGCTGGACGCCGGCATGGCCGCGATGATGGTGCGCAGCAGGTGCGACTTGCCGGTGCCGGCACCGCCGGTGATGAAGACGTTGCGCCGCTCCCGCACGACGAGCTGGAAGGCGTAGTGCTGCTCGCTGGACAGCACCGGCAGCGGTGCAGGCTGTGCGACGGCTGGTGCCGCGAGATATGCGGCGACCCGGGCGGCGGTTGTGGCGGAGGGCGGCGCGAGAGCAGTGGCCAGCGCGCGCGCGAGGCCGCTGGCGTCCAGCAGTGGGGGTTGCTGAATGTTCACCTCTGCCGGCGGGGGGTCTGCGGTAGGGCGGCCGCTGGACTCCGAGTCGAGAAGGGCGTAGGGGCGTGCAGCTGCAGCAGTCGCGTTGGCCACTGCGACAGGCGTGCGGGCGGCCGGCGACGGCTTGGAAGGGGACGGGCTTGCAAGCGCCGGTCCGCTCCGCCGCTCGCCGTACGCCACCACAGGGGGGGTCATGAGCGCCACGCACCCCGGGTCGGAGCTGGCGGACGAGAGCACCGGCATTGCGCCCTCCGCGCCCTGCAGCCCCTCTACCCCACGCGGCTCACAGGCGGGGGCGTCGGTGCTGGGCGAGGAGATGAGGAGGTGCGGCCGTGCCCGCGCATCAGCCGGCGCCGCCTCGGGAAGCAGCAGCTGCGCTGCCCCCCTTGTCGAGGACGTCTCGCGCGACGACGCGGTGGAAGAGAGGGTGACGCAGCTGTGCACCTCCTCCACCTCGTGCCGCGCCGCGGGCCCCGTTGACTGGGCAACGAGCTGCGGCGGCCCCGCTGCGCTAGCCGCGTACAGCGCTGGCGGTGCCACATGGGCAGAGGGGGATGTCGCCACGGTCGCCGGTGCAGGGCCCGGCTGCGGCGTGGACGCTGGCGGCGTGCACGCGTCGTGGGCGGCACCTGCGGACGGCGTGGTGGTGCACGTCAGCAGCGACGAAGACGAGCGAGGGCTGCTGCGCGCATGCCCCGCTGCAAGTGCTGCGGCGTGCACGGGCGCACTCGGCAGTGGTGGGCCGTGCTGTTCTGGTGTCCGTGAGCTGCTCTCCACCTCGCCGCTTGGCTGCATGGAGAGGAGCGGCACCGGTGATGTGGTGTTGGTGCTCGGCGTGACCAGCGGCAACCGAGCCGGGCTCGTGCCTGCCGCGCACTCGACATGCGTGGCGGTGTGCGGCTGGTCGGGCAGGAGGGCGCGCGAGGCCTGCGTGCTGTAGCTGCTGCCGCTGCTGCTTGCGAGGCACGACGGCGACGCAGAGGAGATGGAGAGCGGGGACGAGGCGTTCATGCGAGCGTGCTGGCACGTCGCAGCGGGGGAGGGGCGATGGGTGAGGGGGTGGAGATCTGCGCAGGCCTGCGCCTCCGTCCCATGTCCACCAACGGGGGTGAGGGGGGGGAGGGTGTGGAAGGGGGCGGCAGACCTTGAGGGCGGCAGGGGACCGCCTCCACGCACTGTAAACCGAGGCACGTGCAAGGCAATGGAATCTATCGACGACGGGGTGCGCGTGATGCGGCGAACAAGGACGTAACCACGGACGGCCGCAGCTGCCTGCGCAGGGACTCGTCGTGGAGCTCGTGACGGTGAGACCACACACACACACACACACACACACGCACACGCACCCCCGCGTGTGGACCAGCAGCGGAGGCGAAGAGAGAGGCGGTAGAAGGGAACAACAACAACGCACGAGCAGACGCGACTGCCTTCTATGAACTGCAGCGGTGCGGGTGCATGCACGTGGAGTGATGGGTGGGTGCGCAGAGTGATCATCAGGCCGAGGTAGAGTGGAGCAAGCAGTTCCGAGGAGTAGCGGGGTGGACACGAGGAGGGGAGGGGGCGACCCACACGCACATGTGTGGCGGGCACGCGCGAGGCCCACTCGTGTGCGCGCGGCGTTCGAAAAGAACAGCTGAGAAGCGGCACTGCGAGTGGCCCGTTCGCCGGCTGCACGGGTCCGCAGTCTCAACTCGCCCACGAGTCGCGTGAGCGCTGCGTGTCGCTCGTGCGCTTCACTGCACACGAAGAGGAGCCGCCACGTGCGCGGGCACGCCCCCTCCCCCTCCTCCCTCCCTCTCGGGGGTTGGCGGCGGATTGCCTTTACAGCTTCCGTGTTGTTTGGTCGCCTCCTTCGATGGCATTAAGCGCGCCCCGTCGCGGCGTGTGTGGCGCAGCGGTGGTGTCGGGAGCACAAGTCAACAACGGCGATCGCATCGCAGCAGCAGCGGCAGCACGTGAGGCACCACCAAGACGCAAACGCAGCGCGCCCACCAGCGGGCCTCCGCGGGTGTGTATGTGTGTGTGTGTGTGTGTGTGTGTGTATCGGCCTCTTTGTGTATTCTGTTTGGGGCCTCCTCCCCACGCCGTCTCCCCCACGCGGAGTCGGGAGGGGTGGAGTGAAGGCGGAGGCTAGTGGATGGCGCAGGAGGCGCATCGAGCAGGTCATGGGCAGCACAAACACGGAACTCACCGTGACTCACGCAGCCCTGATGCATGGCTACTCGTCAAACTCGTTGATGCACGACTCCACAACGTTCAGCAGGTTGCGGTTCTCGAGCGCGGCGGCCACGCGCTCCTTGTCGTTGAGCTGCTTGTTGACCTGCTCCTCCTGCTCGTGGGTGCCGGGATTGATGTAGATGTCTACCTTGGTGTACTCCGGCAGCGACCGCTCGAGCTGCAGCCGGATGCTGAGGCCGATGAGCGTAGTGAGGCTGCAGTGCGGCACGGTCGGGGTGAAGAGCACGCGAATGTGCCGCTTCTTCCAGTTCACCGTGATGAGTGAGGGCTCGACGACCTTGAGCTGCTCGAGTGAGTTGGGGTGCTCCGGGTCGCGAATACGCCGGATGATCTCGAACACCTCCCAGGCGTCGATCGGGTCCTCGGTCCCCTCGTCGTCCTCGGCGGCCCGCTCCGCCTCGGTGCGGCCCATGAACTCATCGTGCGCAGGGGCGAAGATGGTGGGGTTGGGGTTCGCCAACTCCGTCATTCTGGGAAGTCAATTAGCTATGGGAGAGGAGAAAGGGGGGAGGGGGCTTTATGCCGGCGGCTGCACGCTGTGGTGCGCGTGCGCGGGTAGTGCGCACGATGCGATTAAGGGAGGGGAGGGTGATAAGGGACGGCGCGAGAGGAGGTGCCGAGTGACTTCATGATAGGTGGCCGCGAGGACGGCGGCGGCGGTGGGCCGGGTGATGGTGTGTGCGTTGTGCGCAGTGGGGCGAAGGGTGTCGCGCCAAACCGCGCAGCCGCCAGGAGCGACGGCAAAGCCCTTTCCCGGCCGACGACCTCCAACGTCCACTGGCGCTGATGCTACAGCGCGAGGGGACGGAGGGGAGGCGGAGCTGCACAAGCCGCCGGCCTCTCTCCTCCACTGTCCCCACGGTGTCGGCCGCGTCCCGGCGGCACCGTGTGTGTGTGGTGTGCGGTGTCTAATGAAAAAACAAATTTGTGTGTAACGGTCTGCTTTACGGAGAGTACGCACGCACACACATACACACACACACACGCACACGCCGTCGGCCCTCTCCTTCTCCGTCTGGGTGGCGTGGATGGTGTTCGAGGGGGAGGGGTGCGGAGCGTGGCTGCATGCGACATCAACTGCACATGCTTTGCTTACTCCCTCACATCTCTCCACGGCGTACGTTAGATATTGTCGTTGGGGGGAGGGAGGCTACTTCGCGGTGGCGGCGACGCCGCGACGCACACGCACGCGTCTGCGCCGGTGCCGCATCCCCTTCTGGACGTGACGAGCTCCTGCTCTTCCGCGCCCGCCTACCGGATGTCGTCCACTTCGTGGCAGCACCGCTGAGGGCGACCGGGTACCGTGGGGCAGGCTACGGAAGGCGAAGGGACGACAACCGACCCGCCGCAGCCGTAGACGACGCCTTCGCCTCCACGCCTCCGGCACAGGAACGCACACACACACACACGGTTCTGATTCAAGCCGACGCATTCTCCACACTCCACCGCGTGCCGTCCGTAGGAGAGGAAGAAGCCTGGGAAGCACCGAGCGGACGGCAGCGCCAGCACTGCCTGGCTGCATCGCATCAACTGCATGCGCGCCCTCCGCGTGTGCGTGCCGATGGCGGCGTCACTCTCATTAAAAGAAACGAAATCCTCGTCGCGTGACGTCGAGTGTCTTTCGCTTCTATTGCGCTGGCCGACGCAGAAGGGGGAGCGACGACGGAGAAGTGCAGTCGCGTGGGACGCGTCCGCGAACCGGGCATCAACACGGCGAGTCAACACAGTCTCTTATGAGGAGATACAGCTCGAGAGAAAGAAGAAGAGGGATGGGGGAAGGGCGCCGCACTCAGTGGAGCGAAGGTGGAGGTGGGGGGGCCGGCGGTTAGAAGGGGGCAGTCTCACCGCTTTACAGACGTAGGCACCCGCACCCGATACGTGTGCCCGTCAGGCGCCGTCGCGTGTACGCGCAAAGCCCGGCCGTCTCCCCCCTCCCCCCACCGCACACACGCCACGGCCATCGAAGAGAAGAAGGAAAGCCTGTGACGGGGGACTTGCGAGAGAGGAAGAAAGGGCAAGGCACACACAGACTTGACTTGGCCAGTTTACAGCCGCCTAAGCTACAGAGGCGACAACAGACGGATCCGAGTTACACGTTAACAACGAACATCCACACACGCACACGCACGACAACAATGAGGCGAGGCTGCGGCGACGGCCACTTTGCCTGCAGGGCGTGCGACCCCCCCCCGTCCACAACCTTCGCGGGGAAGCCTTCGTGCCGTTCGCGATGATCTTCCCGCGAACGAGCTTAGAAGCTGCGGCGACCCTGCGGGGAGCCCCCGCTCTTGCGGCCCTGCGGAGAGCCGCCGTTGGAGTTCCGCACAGGCGAGCCGGTGCTCTTGCGGCCCTGCGGGGAGTTGTTGATCGGCTGCTGCTGCTTCGCCGGGGAGCCGCCGCTGGGGCGGCCCTCCACACGCGTCGACTTCCGCGGCGGCTCGGCGCTCACATCCTCGTCCTCACCCTCCTCGTCTTCGTCATCCTCTTCATCTTCCTCATCGTCAGCAGCCTCCTCGTCGTCGTCCTCCTCGGAATCGTCCTCGTCGTCGTCGTCCTCCTCATCGTTCTCGTCGCTCTCGTCCGTGTAGGGAGCGGTGGGGTCGACGTGGGAGGCCCGCATCCCCCGCGGCACCTCTGCGATGTCGCTGTCCTCCTCCTCGTCCTCCTCATCGCCTTCCTCGTCGTCCTCCTCCTCGTCCTCCTCATCGCCTTCCTCGTCCTCGTCATCCTCTTCGTCATCCTCCTCGTCATCGTCGCTCTCCGCTGCGCCGGCCCGCGCCTTCGACGCCGCCTCCGCGTCGGTGATCGCGTCCACCGGCAGCTTCATCGCGAGGGTGCCGTTCGGCCCCACGTCCGCGTCGCTGTCACCGTCGTCGTCCTCCATGCCGAAGGGCGCCTCGCTGCCGTCGTCGTCCAGGTCGAGCTCCTGCCGGTAGCCGACGCAGTGCACCGTGGCGGTGCCCTTGGCGAAGAAGATCACCTTCTGCTCGTAGTTGAAGATGAGGTCCGTCGGGGACTGGAGCGCGTTGCGCTGCGAGTCGAGCGTCGCCAGGGAGAAGAGCTTGCCGTCGACGGAGACGTACAGGGTCGTCTTGCCGTTGGTGCCGCGCGGCAGCGAGACGACGGAAAGGTGAAAGCCGCACCCCTCCGGGATGTCGAGCACGTGCTCCTTGGTGGGCGACACGGAGAAGGCGTGGAACTCCTGCATTGGCGCGACTTGTGCGTTTATTCTCTGTTCGGTGCTGTGGGTGTCGGGAGAGTGGCCGCGTGTGATGCGTGCGTGTGAAGGCGTGCGTGTGCGTCGTCGACGAATGCGTGTGTGTCGACGGGTCACGTCTGGGTACGGGGTGTCGCAGGGAGGGAGGGAGAAGAAGCGAGGGACCCAGGCAATTGGGGCCGCTGTGTTAGTGGGGCGGCGCTGTACTGATGTGAGGGGAAGAGAGAAGGCACCTCCTGCGGCGGCGTTGTGTGTGGGAGTGTGTGGAAGAGCTCGGGTGGGTTGATGGGCAAGACTGTCGCCGCCGCGTTGGCGAGCGTGCGTGGAAAGAAGTCGAGGGAAGAAGAGCAGGGAGGCGGCACGGAGGGAAGGTGAGCGGCAACAACTACATGACGGCGTGGCGCGCACATGTGCAGCAGCAGGAACGCGACGGGAGTCACAGAATGCGTAGAGGAGCGGCGCTCTCGAGAAGCCGCCCATCGAAGTCGGCACCCCGCATCCGCAGCAGCGCTCAACCTCTCCTCGCACGCAGCCGGCTCCGCTCCGTTTCAAGTCCACAGCAGGCAATAGCGTTCTGCAAACACACACGCACACACACGCACCTCGTGGATATGCTCCGGCGGCTGCCGCACCACCTCGGCACGCCGTGTGCGCCTCCTTACCGTGCGGCGAGGCGGGAAGGCCAAGGGAAAGGGGAGCGTGGCGTGTATGCGCTGGCTTGTGGCCTCGCAGCTACGTCGCGTGCTCCCCTTCCTTCCCCCTCCCCTACCACCACCACTACGAGCACACGAGCGCAGCAGCTCCGCTTCGCGCCGAGTGAAGCATCATGCGATTTGATGCTCCGCCTTCAAGTGTTTTTGTTTGTTGGTTCCTTCGTTCAGCGTTTACGGTTCTTCTTTCCCTTTTTTGTTTATTGTTTGCGTGATTAGTTTCTGCTTCTGCGCACACGCACACGCGGCACCTCCACTGCGTGCGTGTGTGTGTGTGTGCGCTGTTGTGCGGGTTCTCACTTTAGCGGCATTAAGGCTCTTTTCCTCTCCCAGCCCACACTGCGAGGCGCATCAACATGGCCGGAAGGGGAGTGAAGGGGGGAGGGGGGTCGGTGCACACCGGTGTTGAGGGTGTTGTGCGCTTTGATCACCTCCAGGTCATGAGTGGAGTGTGCGTGTGTGGAGGTGAAAAGTTTGCGTGCGTGGGAGTCGGTCCGTGTAAGGCGACTTGGTGTTCCAAAGCTACTCGAAAACCACGGTGATGCCCAGCAGCGTCCCGATCACACACACACAAACACATACACACACATGTGCACTCATCCCGCTGCACTGCGAGCCGCACCCGTCCTTTACCGCTCCCCGAGCCGCCTTCATGAGCGCAGCGATGGTGCTGCGCGCCGCCGCCGGTGTGTTCTGCGTTGCCGCGATGCTGGAGAGCGCAAGAGAGCAAGGGCGCGGCCGTCTCCTTCCCCGATCCCCCGCCCCCCTGAGTGGGGGTGGCGATGGGGGGTGTGGGGGGATGGGTGGGGGAGGGCCGCGGGGGAGGGAAGGGAGGGGGGGCGCCTGTGTCCGCTGTTCTTAACGGAAAGGCAAAGAAACGAGAAACAAAAAAAAAAAAAACACGCGAAGGCGCTGCGGGAGGGCCACGCCGCCCCTCGGCGGACCTCCAGCGCCTTCTCACAGCCCCCCGCCGCCGCCGCCGCCGCCTCCACCCACCGTGGGCCTCCCCCCTTCACGCGTGGGGCTCGGGTGGGTGACGGGGGGGGGGGGGCGGGACGGGGGAAGGGGGGAGGGGGGCGCCAAGGTGGCGTGAGCGGAGCTCGGGCGTAGCGGACGTCATAGCGCCACACGAAGCAAAGCTTGAAGAAACCGTGTCGTTCGCGTTAACCTAGCGAGCATGCGACGCATAGACACAGACACACATGCGAGGGGAATGCGTGAGGGGAAAGAGAGAGTGGGCGGGGAGGGGGGGGGGTGGGCGGTCCGTGATCTAGAGGGAGCGAGGCCATGAGATGGTGGAAAGGCTAGGGAAAGGCACACACACACACACATACAGAGACACAGACCGCACACGTGCGTCTACGTGCCAATACGGCGTGCACATGCGCACGCAACCCAACACACGCCACACACACACACACAAGGCGAAAAAGGTGAGCTAAGGAAAGAGGGCGGCGCTTAGGACGGCGGGAAGCCCAGTCAAGAGGAGCTTAGTTGCGTCCACTCGAACGAGAGCACTCCCGCTTAGTAGCGGCCACGGTTGCCGCCGCGACCGCCGCGGAACCCACCACGGTCCCCACCACGGCCGCCGCGGAACCCACCACGGTCGCCACCACGGCCGCCGCGGAACCCACCGCGATCACCACCGCGGCCACCACGGAAGCCGCCGCGATCACCGCCACGGCCGCCGCGGAACCCACCACGGTCCCCACCACGACCGCCGCGGAAGCCGCCGCGATCACCACCGCGGAACCCACCACGGTCGCCACCACGACCGCCGCGGAAGCCACCGCGATCGCCGCCGCGGCCACCACGGAAGCCTCCGCGGCCACCGCGCTCCGTGCGCTGGAACTTCTGCGGAACCTCGTCATCCTCGTCATCATCGTCCTCATCGTCATCGTCCTCATCCTCATCCTCGTCGTCCTCCTCCTCGTCGTCCTCCTCGTCGTCGCCCTCCTCGTCGACCTCCTCGTCCTCCTCGCCCATGTCGCTGTCATCGAGGTCGGCCGGGGGCATCTCGCCGTCTTCGTCCTCATCCTCGTCGTCCTCCTCGTCGTCCTCCTCATCATCCTCCTCGTCGTCCTCCTCGTCGTCGCTCTCAGCCGCGGCGGCCGCAGCGGAGGCCTTGGCGAGGGCCTTGGAGGCAGCCGGGGCCTTGGCCGGCTCCGCGCTCTCCGCCTCGGACACCTCCTCCAGCTCGTCGTCCTCGTCGTCCTCCTCGTCGTCCTCCTCGTCGTCCTCGCCCGCCATCGCGTCCATCATCATGTCGTCGTTGCCGACGGGCTGCACGTAGCCCGTCACGTGGATCGCACCGGCGCCATGGGCGCTGAAGGACACGTTCTGGGCCTCGGTGAAGACGAGGTCGGTGTTCATCTGGTACACGCCGCGCTTGGGGTCCAACGTGGCGATGGTGAACTGCTTGCCCTCGAAGGAGACGATGAGCGAGACAGCGTCGGCGGGGTTGACCGGCAGGGCAAGCTGCGTGACGCGCAGCGCGCAGTCCTCCGGGATCTTCGGCTTCACCTGCTTGCCGGCGGCCACCTCCATACCGTAGAAGCCCTCCATGATTGCGGTGCGGTTGTGTGTGGGTGGGAGGGGGAAGAGGGGGAAGAGGGGGGGGGGTGCTACAAAGACGCGAGAGAGGGAGGGAGGTGAGTGAATGGTGCGGGGCTTTGTGTTTAGGGGGTGCGATGCGGCAAGCGAAGGAAGGCAGGCGGGGACGAGTGTCCGTTATACGTCAGAGATGGAAGACAGGGGGGGAGGGTGATTTGGGTGCTTGGGATGAACACAGAACGTCGTGGGGAAACTTCGTTACTGGTGACCGCGAATGTGCGTGCATGTGTGTGTGTGTACGCGAGGGGAGGGGTGGGGATGGGGCGATGACAGGGAACGAAGAGAAGGGAGTTGGGAATGTAGGTGGCAGCTCGCACACAGGCGGAGGAGGTGGCATGCACACGCTGTGCAGATGACCTCACACCCGCCGAGGATCGGAGGGCTGACGCCCCGTTGAGGCTCCGTCTTCGTCGCTGAAGGGCTCAGCGCAGCGAGGGGGGGGGGGCACTGAACGGACGCATGCGCCGTCTCTGCGCGGCGGTGACAACGACGGCAGACATCTCGTTGCCCCCACCCCTGCCCGCCCCCCCCCGCCCCCGGTGCGCCGTGGTTGGTTCCTCGTATGGGCGGCAAGCGCTGCCCTACTCACCTCGCTGAGTGATGGGTGTTGCTTACTCCAGCTCCGCTGTGAGGGTGTTTGTGGGGCGGGCGGATATGAGATCAGCACAGCGCCCACACCGCGTTACTCGATCCGGCCACGCCACACACACACACACACACACACACACGTGACTGTGTTTGTTTTTTACGAACGCACGCACGTACGCACTCACTCATCATCGTCGTCGTCGCCCATCATCATCATGGCCCCGTTGTGGACGCCGTCGTCGTCGTCCATGTCGTCGTCCATGTCGTCCTCGGGCTCCTCCTCCTCAGCCAGCTGCGTGTAGCCGACGAGGTGCACCGCCGCGCCGGCGGCACCCTCGCAGGTGAAGAGCACGTCCTGCGTGCCGCTGAACAGCATGTCCACGTTCACGTGAAAGAGCGCCTGCTGTTGGTCAAGGGTGGCAAGCACGAACGCCTTGCCAGACGACTTAACCAGCAGCGTGACGGCGTGGGCGGCGTTGGGGGGCAGGGCGATCTGGCTGATGTGCAGCACGCGGTCCGCCGCGACGTTGGGCTTGACCGGCTTGCCCGCAAACACCTCCAGGCCGTAGAACTCCTCCATTCTTTCTCTTCGAGGTTTCTCGTAGCGAATCGAGAGAACGGCGCGACAGAGGCGGCGACGAGAAGTTGATGCCGCTCGACGGCGCGTGTGTGTGGTTGCGCGTGGATGTGGGGCGGTCGTGGAGAGCGAGACGAGAACGGTGACAGAGGAAAAGGATGTGAGAGCGCAAGACGGACGACGAGGAAGTTCGCTGGCTGTTGGCGACGCGTGTGGCAACGCGAGCGCGGCCATGCTCTTCTTCCTCACGCCTCCCTTGACTTGTATGTCCCACCAGTACCACACCCCTTGCACTGTCGAGCGTGTAGTACACCGAGTTGCAGGGGAGGGAGAAGGGGAGGGTGGGGGCACCCGCGTGAAGAGCGCATGTGTGTTGTGCTGCAGATCGATCAAAATGACTGCAAGATGATGAGGGATAAACTCTAGCGGGGTGGGGGGTGCCAGCTGCAAGGGGCCGCCCGTTAAGCTTGCCCGGGGTCTCGTTGGGGCAAGCGCAGGGGCCCAACAAGAAACGCGCGCACCCGCGGCCGCCACGCGCCACACACGCACACACAGCGCAAAGGGAAAGGAAGGCGGCGCTACTCGGCATCGCTGTCGCGCTCCCGCTTCACCGCGGCGCTCCTGCCACGCCCGGAGGAGGCGGCGGCGGCAGCAAGGGCAGCGGACATCGACGGCGGAGGGGCTACCCGCCACGTGACCAGCGACACGCAATTGCGATCGTGCGCGGCCGCAACCTGCACCACCTCGGACTGCGCCCCGAGGACGACGATGCCGCTGCACGCATCCTCCACCGCGACCGCCGTGGCGAGCGCCTGCGCCTGCACGAATCGACCGCCAGTGCCGTTGTCGGTGCCCAGTGCGACGGCGAGCGGCGAGACGGCGGAGCGGCCGCGTGCTGTGAGCTTGCTGGCCTTCAAGTCCCGCTGGTCCGGCTCCGTCTTCACCGCACCATTTTTTGCCCCTCGCCCTCGCGTGCCCGTGCCCGCTCCGGCGGGCGCCGCGCCGCTCTCCTGCGCCCCCTCCTCCCCCGTCGTCGTTGTCACTGAGGGCTGTGATTCGCTGACGGGGGCTTCAAGACAGGGCAGCAGCGTCCCCGGCGGCGCCGCCTCCGCCTCCTGCGCGGTGCGGCGGTGCAGCTGGAAGACGCTGTGGGTGAGATACTTGGCCGTGGACCGGTCCAGCAGCAGCAGGCGGTTCGTGCTGTCCGCGGCGAGCTGCCAGTGCTTCGTGTACGATCGGTTGCTGACGTAGTTGCCGCGGAACCTCTGGTGAACGACGGGGCCGCTCGTGACGCACAGGAGGTGCGTGCCGAAGCGTGCAACGCGCTCGTAGGCGAGGCACGGCGGCACGCGCTCCGCGACGCCGCCGGTCGGCCGCCTCGCCTCCTCAGCCTCCGCTGCGTCGGTGATGAAGAGGCGCAGCAGGCCACGCGACGCGGTGCACACGAGCGGGCCGAGACCAGGGTGCACCGCCGTGCCAACGCTGAGAATCGTGTCGATGCCACGTGCCGTTGCAGGGTCCTCCACGACGCCGCCCGCAGCGGCACCGAGCTTCACCACCGTCGCGGTGGGCTCGTACGGCGAGGAGCAGACAAGTGCACCCTCTCGCAAGCTCTCCAGCGCCGCGGCCTCTGCCGCCAACGCCGGCGTCCGCAGCCGGCCTGCAGCATCGGCGGCAGCCGCCGCGCCGCGCCGACGCGGCGGAAACACGGCCGCGACGTGGGCGACGGGGTACAGCACGCTGCCCGTCCCCTTGAGGGAGATGACACGCGCAACGCTCTGGATGGCACCCGTGGCCGGGTCGATGCCGCACAGCAGCACGCCGTGCTCGGCCGTGCCCACGGCGAGGAACGGGCGGTCGAAGACCTCGGCCACATCCAGCGGCACGACCCCACGCGCCAGGGAGAAGCTGTGCTCCAGCTGCACGCTCGCGAGGGCGAAATCGGCGAGGGCGTTGAGGCCCGCGACCTCGACCGACCCCGCCGGCTGCGGCGCGTGCGGGGCGTGCAGCGTTACCAGGCGCTCCTCGCATGGCAGCGAGGCGACGAGGCGGCCGCGCACCTGCGACAGCCACCGCAAGCGGTACGGGACCGTGTAGAAGAAGAACGTCTGCACCGGCTTCACGGCCAGCTGGGCATTGCGCCGATGGGCCCCGCGGCCAGGCGCCAGTGCCGAGGCCCGCGCCGTTGTCGAACTCGTCAACCTTGACGTCGGGGCGGACGCAGCCGCATCGCTCGAGGGCAGTCCCTCCCCGGCGACGTTGCCCGCTGATTTGCGCCGCAGCCACACGACTCGCTCAATAGCCGGCAACTCGCCCAGCACAAGCTCCGCACAGCACGGCGGTGGAGGCGGTCCACTCGCGGGCAGAGACGTCGAGCCCGGTGACGCCGATGTCGTGGGCGGAGACAGTGGCGGCTTGTAGGTGGTGCGCCAGTACGCAAGCCCGGCGTGATCGGGCAGCATCTCCGGCTCCGCAAGCCGCTCCAGTGGAAGCCAGCAACGGTGGCCGGGCGAGAGCAGCATGGCCACACGGCGGCCATACAGCTCGTCCAAGAAGGGGTCGCTGGTGAAGTCGAGGATGCACGTCGAGGGTCCGTATCGGCGCCGCTCGCACCAGCTCGACAACGCGGTGTCGTCTGCGTCGGTCGCCGACACGGCGCCATCAGCACCGGGCAACTGCACCGCCGCATCGTCGCCGTCGTCCTCTCTCTTGACGCTGACCTCCTCCCGCTTCTCCGCTGAGGAGATGGCAGGGTTGGTGTCGGCGGCGCGAGCCGTGGACGGCCCCCGGCGAGGCGGCCAGGGCCACGTCACTTCAAACTGGTGACTGAGGATTGGACTGAGCCCGCGCTTGCAGGCGAGCGAGAAGGAGTAGAGGGGCTGCTGCTCGAGGCCGAAGCCGGTGGCGTCCAGTGCGGCGGCGTACGACGTGGACATGAGCCGAAGTAGCAAACGGGGGAGAAGGGACGGGGGAGGGCGTTGACGTCCGCGTCCTTGGATGGGGAAGGTCTCTCTATGGGGTACGGCGGCGTACCGACACCGCGGGAGGCTCGGCTGTGCCGAACTGCCCGTGTGTGTGTATGTGTGTGTGTGCTGAGGTGAAGCTCAGTGCGGCGCAGTGCGAACAAACAACTGGAGTGTACCGCACCATGTGTGTGAGTGTGTGGTGAGGCGAGGAAGGTGAGGGGGGTGAGGAAATAGGAGGAGGAGCGTGAGCACCCTGAGCTTGAGAGGTGGCGAGCGGTCTGGAGGCACTCTGTCACAGCTAAGCGAAACCAGTGGTGTGTGCCGTCGCGTGTGCAGGTTCTCCGTGCACCACACACACACACACACACACACACACACACATCGAGGAACAGAGGCACGTACACAAACGCACAGGCACGCGCGCGACACACGTGGACGGAGTCCTGCTTGGTGTCGAGTTGGGCGGAGGGGATGGGGGAAGGGGTGGACATGGCGTGTGCACAGGTCCAGGAACATCTAGCATCTAAACGTAAACACGGCAAACACCACCCACACCAGCCTCCCCACGTCAGCTGCGGTGTCGGTGATGGCGCCGGCTGTCCGACTCGCGGCTGCCCGCCACAGGGGTGGGTATCGACGGGACGGCGAGCGAGACGGGCACGGGCACCGGCGAGGGTGCAGTGGCGCTGTAGCTGCTCCCCGACGGCGACGGCGAGAAGGTCCCTGAAGGGGAGGGGGTGGGCAAGCCGATCTTGGGCACCGGCACCGGCACGGACACACGGGTCGGCGCGCCGGGGGCTGGGATCGCCGCGGGCACGGGCGGAGGTACCGGCGGGGCCGGGGAGGGTTGCGCACCGGGCGCCGCGAAGGCGGCGTACGGCGGGGCGACGCTGCTCGGCGCAGCGACTGTGTGAGCCCCTGCTGGGCCGCCACCGCGTGGCACGGCAGGCGTCGGCGTGCCGGCGTACTGCAAGGCGGGTGTTGTGTGCGAGAAGGCGCCGGCGGGGGTGGGCACCGCGACGGTGAGGGACGAGCCGTCGCTGGTGCGGCGGCCGACCTGGAAGGAGGACTGCGATAGCGAGACGGGCACGGGGATGTTGAGCGGGCTGCTGTCGACGGAGCTGTGCGTCACGACGCGGTCGAAGGCGCTGACCGACGGTACGCCCACCACGGAGGGCCTCGGCAGGGCTGGTGTGGCGGGCGGCGGGGGCGACGTGGACCACGCGTTGGCGGGTGCGGGCGAGATCGCGCCTGCGTCGGGCCGGTGCACCGTCGGCACGGCCGGCGCGTTGTCAGACAGCGAGGGGCTCAACGGGTCCGTCTTGAAGGTGCGCACGGCGGGGGTGCCGATGGGTAGGGCGAAGCTGCTGGGGCGGCTGGGCGGCGGAGTGGGCATCGAAGACACCGGCGGCACGGTGGGTGGGGGTGGGGGTGGGGGTGGTGCGTACAGGGACGGGGCGGTCGGGGGCAGCCCGGGCACACCCAGCGCCGGCATCGACGTGGAAGGTGGCGGCGGCGGTGGTGGTGGTGGGCCGGTGTACGGCGGAGCAGCAGCAGCAGCCGGCGGCGACACAGTGGGGAGGGAAGGCGGTGGGGGCGGGTTGGAGGCCACCGGCGGCGCCGTCTCGTGGCGCTCCCGCACCTCGCGTTCGAGCCGCTCGACCTGCGCCTCGCGCTCGCGCAGCATCCGTTGCACGTCGCTGAACTGCGCCGCGCTGGCGGCCCGCGCCGTCTCGTCGGCACGCAGACGGTGCTCCAGCTCGGCCTTCTCCTCCTGTGTCTGGCGGAGGCGGCGGCGACACTCCTGCAGCTCCTCCTCCCGCTCCCGCACCGCCTTCTGGTAGCCGTCCGTGTTGGTGCCGCTGCGCTGCTGGAGCTCCTCGTAGGTCGTCTTCCACTGCTCCAGCGAGCGCCGGCTGTCGTCGAGCTGGCGGCGCAGCTGTGCCGCCTCCTCCTCCTTCTCCGTGAGCTGCCGCGACAGGCGCTGCTGGTGGCCCTCCTTGTCGAACTTCGCGTTGGTCGTCTCCTCGCGCAGGGCGTGCAGCTTCTTGTTCGCCTCCAGCACATCCGCGCGGCACTGCTGCACCTCCTTGTCCTTCGCCTCCAGCGCGGCCTCGTGCTGCCGGCGCCGCGACTCCCGCTCCGCGTCAAACTCCGCCTGCAGCCGATCGACCCGCTCCTTCGCTTCGCGTGCTTCGTAGCTGAAGCTCACCTTCTCCTGCACCTCCACCTCCAGCGCCCGCACCTGCGCCGTGCGCTCGTCCAGCCGAGTCTGTATCTCCTGCAGCCGGTCCCGCGCCTGGGCGGCGTCGCGCTGCGCCGTCTCGATCGTGCGCCGCGCGGCCTGTAGCTCCTCCTCGGCGGCCTTGGCCTTGCGGGCGGCCTGCGCGAGGTTGCTCTCCGCAAGCCGCCGCGCCTCCTCCGCCCTGTCCACAGCCGCCCGCGCCGTCTGCTCCACCTCCTGCACGTTCACCTGCGCCACCGCCTCCTGCGCGGCCTTGAGCTGCTTCTGCAGCCGATCCATCTCCTCCTCGTGCGCCTCGCGTGCCATGGCAAGCTGGCTCTTCAGCTCCGCGTTGTCGCGGCGCAGTTCATCCCGCTCGTTGCTCAGCTGCCGCTGCCCAGTGACGGTGTCGGCCTGCAGGGCCTGCAGCTGCTTGCCCTGAATCTCCGCCTTTGCGTCCGCCTCGCGCAGGTTGCGCTCGAGTCGCTTCCTCGTCTCCTCCCACTCTACCTTGGCTGCTTGAAGCTGCCGCACCTCGTCCTTCATGCGGGTGTTCTCCGCTGACATGGCGGCCATGTTGTCCGCCGAGGAGCGCATCAGCGCCACCTTCGTCGCCTCATCCTGCAGCTCCCGCTCGAGCTGCCGCACACGCGTGGTGAGCTGCTCGAGCTCGGCGTCCTTGATGCGCAGCGCCGCGGCGTGCGCGTCGCGCAGCTCGTCGACGCGGCGGTCCTGCTCGTACTTGGCGCGCTCGCGGTCCTCGGCGTAGCGGCGCTGCTGGGCCCGCTTGTCGTCCTCGTACATCTGCTGCAGCCGCTCGATGGCGCTGCGGTGCGTGGCGGCCAACTGCTGCGCCGCCTCACGCTCCCGCTCCCCGCGCGGCCCACCCGACTGCAACTGCAGGCGTAGCTGGTCCATCTCCTGCAGCAACCGCGTCAGCTGATCACGGGCCTCGCTGAGCTGCTCCTCGCTCCGCGTCGCACGGGTCTGGTCCAGCTGCAGCTGGTGCGTGAGGTCGGCGAGCTCGGTGCTGCGGGTCACCTCCATGGACTGCACCCGCTGCGCCCACTCCTCCTCGCGCCGCGTCAGCTCCGTCCGGTGTGCCGCTTCAAGCGTGCGCACCTCGTCACGCAGCTGCTCCTGCATCGCCGTCTGCGTGCGGCGGAGAGACTCCTCTATGGTGGCCTTGACGTCCTCGGCCTTCTGCGCCGTGGCCGCGCGCGACGCCGCCTCCTCCTTCACCCGCGCCAGCTCTCGCTCGTGCTGCAGCTCGCGGCGGCGCTCCTCTTCCAGCTGCTGCTGCCGCCGCGCCTCCTCGGCCTCCTTGGCCCGGGCCAGCTTCCACTCCTCCAGCTCCCGCTCCTTCCGCAGCAGCCGCTCCTGCTGCTCCGCCACGCGGCGCGCGCGGTCCTCCTCGAGCTGGCGCGCCATCTCCAGCGTGCGCTGTCGCTCCGCCTCGTCCTCCTGGCGACGATGCGCCTCGCGCTGCTGCCGCGTGTGCCACTGATCCTCGGCGTACAGGCGGTTGTACTCGTTGCGCAGCTCCCACTCCCGCCGCAGCAGTGCCGCCTCGACGCCGCGGGTGGCGGTGGAGGGGACGAGGCCCGCGCCCCCGCCCGACCCGCTGTACAGGCCGGCCAGCACGGAGTAGCAGTCAGGCCGCGTCACGCCGCCACCGCCGGTGATGCCCGTCGCGCATGCGAAGGGCAGTGTGCAGAAGACTGGCGCGGTGGCTCCGCCGCGGGTGAGTGGCGGCATGGCAGTGTCGAAGAGCGCCGTGGAGTTGGCGCGCAGGGCCGCGAAGTCGGAGGCCATCACGGAGTGGGAAGACGACGCGTGCGGGTGTGATGAAGAGGCCGGGGGAAGAGCAATGGGGGGTGATCTAAGGGGGGGGGGGGGGCCGCGGCGGTGGCGGCGGACGGAGGGGCTGTCTTCCTAGACGCGCCAGTGGGAATCGAAGATCGGGCAACGAGATGCAGCACCGTGTTGGTGCACACACGCCGTCGTGGACGGCAGTGACAATGGAGGAGAGCCGCAAGAGCAGCGAGGCACGTTCGATGCCGTGCCAGGCGTACGTACGGCACTTACGAAGAGAACCTCTCGAAGCGGCGGGGCGGGGGGCGAAAGGAAAGAAGGAAGGGAAGAGCTACAAGTACAAGGGAAACCGATGACGGAGGGGTGCTGCGTCGAGATTGGGTGGGGGGAGGGGGGTCACTGTGTGTCTGTGTCTGTGTCTGTGTCTGTGTCTGTGTGTGTGTGTGTGTAGTGCGCCGTGTACGAGCCGCCACGAGGAGCAGAGTAGGAAGGGAGCTGCCTCCAACGGCGAGTGGTGCGACGAGAACGCGCTGCAGCCGTGGTGGGGCACTGCGTGGAGCGGAAAGCACACGAGTTCGAGGCGGTAACGACGGGAGTGGAGCGTGAGTTTTAAGGCTGTGCTGCGCAGCCCCAGCCGCCCGCCCCACAATCGCAGGCCAGCGCCGGCGTCGCTCGATGCAGCACACTGCACCCTGCGGCTACGCGTGGGCAGTGGCGGGTTGGGAGTGCTGGGGTGCAGACAGCAGAAGGAGAACGCGCGCATGGACGCAAGAGGGGCGTCGAGAGAGAGAGACGCAGCCGCCCGCGAGACGCGCAGGCATCGCATGTGCCGTAGGAGCCGCGCAGGAGTCAGCGACGCAGTGGCGATGACGAGTACGCCACACCGCGGGCGCATCGCTCCCGTCTTGTCCTTCGTTGTCTTGTGGGTTTCCTTGACTGGGATGTGCGCGACGCGGTGCACCACCTTACGCAGGGAGCAGGCGGGGGGGGAGGCACAGTAGAGAAGGGGGAGGGGAGGGGGCGGGCGGGGCTCAGGGCGGAAGAGTGGCACGCACAAGAGAGATGGGAAGTGCAGGAGGAGCGAGCCCCCCTCACGCGGAGCTATTGCACTGGCACACACAAACACACACACACACACAAACGCAGGGATATTGACATGAACACGCGGAGGAGTAGAGATATATGTAGAGAGAGAGAGGTAGGCAGATGTAGACGTACGAGCGGCGATGATGCGCACAAGGGAGGGGAGGGGAGGGGGAAGCTGCAGAGCGCGCACACAAACGCGCGTGTCTGCGGAAAGCGAGGCGTCGAGCAGCGAGGTTCTGGTGGACGGGCGGCCCAGAGACGGGGGCCGCCGCGGAGGAGAAGCACATCGAGCAGTCGAGCACCACCACACATCACAGCGGCACAGTCTGGGGTCTCCCCCCCACCCATCCCCCCCCCCCGAGAGACCCACCCACACCCCTGAACCACCGCTTGGTCCCCTTCAAAACGCAAGGAGGCGCTCGTGCAGGGCGTCGTCGTCCGTGGCGACCAGCGTGGCAGCCTGCTCGAAGACGCTCCTCAGCTCCCGCACGTACTCGCCGCGCGGCTCGCCGCTCTCGTCGCTGAGGCGCTCCAGGTCGGCCTGCATCGCCCTCAGCTGCCGCTCCGCCGAGAGCAGCGTCTCCTCGCAGCGCCGCTGCCAGCTGTGCTGCGCCTCCATCAGCTCCTCGCTTATGTGGTTGAGCGAGTCGGCGTAGCGCGCCGTGTCGACCTGCAGCAGTAGCCCAAAGGGCATCCGCAGCAGCGTCTCGTCCCACGTGTCCAGAAGGATCCACAGCAGCGGCGCCGCCGACGCGTCCGCCGGCCGCTCCGCCCCACTCATGGCGGAACGCCACTGCGCCAGCTGACGCAGCCACGCACCCTCCTGCGACTGCGCCTCTGGCGGCACGACCGGGAGACTGAGCCCGGTGTCGTGCGTTGGGCTGAGCGTGCGCTTGCGATCGTGCGCGCCGCCTTCGCCTGGCTGCGACAGGGGGGAGTTGTCGCCGTCCACCAGCTCCGCCATCCCGTTGGCGCCGAGCGGCGGGGGCGTGGCAGACGACGCAGTGCCGTCCACTGCCGCTGTGGTGCGCGAGATGGACGCGGCCGCACCGCCGCAGTCGGTCGCAGAGGCGCGTCGCGAGCGGGGGAGCGGCTGCTCCGCCGGCGCCTCGAGCAACGCCAACGCGTCTGCGGCAATAGCTGCCATGGCCGGCTGCCGCGGGGCGGCGAAGAAGGCGGACGCGGCGGTGGCGTTGACGCCGGAGCCGTACACCCGCTCCCAGCGTGAGCGCTCCTCCTCGCGATTCCACGCCGCGGACATGCTCAGCAGCGACGCACTCGACCCCGTGGGACCCGCACTCGACCCCGTGGGACCCGCACTCCTCACGCGGGAGCCGCGGCGCGAGGATGCGGTGGGGCTCGTGCCGCCCCCCGCGCCGTTAACGGAGCGCATGGAGCGCGACGGCGATGAGGTGAGCACATCACCGAAGACACCGCTGCGCAGCCCCGTGGGGGCGACACCGACGTCCGAGAGCCGGTGCCTGCTCTCGCCGCCGCTGCGGGGCTTGCACGCCACCCGGGTATAGTAGCACAGCATCCGCGCCGCGCGGTGGCCAACTTCAGTCGCCAGCGAGTTCGCGGCCGGCAGCTCCTCAGGGGACGCCGGCTCGCCCGCAATCGAGCCGCGCAGCAGCGGCGGTCGCGTGACGGAGCACATGCGCAACGCGGCCGGCAGCGGTAGCGGAGGCGCGGCCCTTGTTGCCGGCGCCGCGGTGGCGTCGGCACGCTCCCCAGCGTGGCCGTGCGTGGCCTCGCCGTAAACGCGCTGCCCGCGGAAAACAGCCAGGCCACGCACCTCGTCCTCACACAGCACGGCGCGCAGCTGCGTGATGAACTTCTCGAGGTAGGGGCGCGACCGCACAAGCGAGACGAGGTGCGACATGTCAGCGCCCCACTTCTCCAGCTTGGCGTAGAGGTGCGACATCGCGATGGCGGCGTCCTTGCGGCCACGCACGGCGGTCGTGAAGCTCGACACGATCTCGGCCTGCACATCGCGCACGCGGCCCAGCTCCGCGCCGACGCACTCTCGCTGCAGGTGCGGCACCGCGGCTGCGCAGGTGGCTAGCAGGAAGTTGATCACCTCCGTGTTCACCTGCGAGACGTGGGCGATGAGCTGGTGTTCCATGGCCAAGCGCCGCCGCTGCACCTCCTCCCGCGACAGGCGCGACACGGCGCCCTCGCGATGCACCTTGGCAACCCCATCTCCCGTCCCCGCCCGCTGCGCGGCGTCGCCACAACTCCCGCCCGCCGCGGGGGCCGCCTTCGCCGTGAGGTTCGGGGTTGACGAGGAGCTTGTGAGCCGCCGCTCCGAGTTGGCGCCGTACAGGGCCGGCGTAGAGGACACCTGACAGAGCCGCTGCTGTGACGCGTGGCTGTGCAGGGGGGCGGCGTCGTGTGCCGGACTCGAGACGGCGGTGCTCTCGCCCGAGGAGGCGGGGGAGACGGCGGTGCTGGCGATGAGCGAGATGCGCCGCGGCCGCGGCGGGTCGCCGAAGTCCACCTTCGCCATGGGCAGCTGCGGCGACGCGTCCAACTCGGCGGTGGCGGACGCGGCGGACGGGTGGCGGCGGCCGTTGCGCAGCGGCGTCGTGGCTGGCAGCGTGCCGGACGGCGGCACCGGCGCCAGCGTTGCCGTACGCGCGGCAGACGCCGTCGGAGACGTGCCATTCGCGGCGGCGGTGGTGGCGGCTGGGGTGCCGGGTCGTGTGACGGAGTCCTGTGGCGGTGGCGGCGGGGCCGCGCTCGGCTCGGTCGTGTCGCACGCCGGCGCTGGGCTCACCTCGAGCGGCGCGTCCCGCAGTGCGGCGTAGCGCTGCTCAAAGACGGAGAGGTACAGCGGCGCCGACCACGCGCCGCCATTGCCGCCTCCGCCGCCGCCGCCACCGCGGAGGCTCGAGTGCGGTGGCATCACAGCCGGTGTCGTGGCGGCGGGCGGCCCCTCGAAGGGGAACTGGCCAGAAATGTAGAACGCAGAAAACTGATGCACCGCACCGGCGAGTCGCCGGTACGCCGCGCGGAGGCCGGGCGAGTCGTAGGCCAGCAGCGCGTCCAGCGGCGGGCACGCCGGCGCCGGCGCCCCGCGGGACCCGTTGGCGCCAAAGCGCGACCCGTTGTCGTTCAGGGACTCGACGGGCGACGTGGCGGAGGGCATGCCGATCGTGATGAAGAGGTGGCGCAGGTCGCGCAGGAAACGCTGGGCCATGTCCTTGAAGCCCGCCTGCAGCCGCACTTGCAGGGACGCCACCATCTTGGCTGGGCTCGCGGCGAGGTGAAGCTGCACGCTGCGTCGCACCGTCTGCAGCTTCTGCTGGGCGTGGCGGCAGTTGTGCCGCAGCCGGTTGCAGCGCGTCTGCGCATCCTTGATCACCACCGGCAGCAGCGCCGATAGCTGCCACGTCCACGTCATGACGGGCAGCGCGGCGCGGGCGACCCGGTGGGTCGCCGAGGCGTGCTGGAAGTACCTTACTGCCTTGCCCAGCGCTGCCGCGCCGCTGACGCGCCACGTGACGTCCTGGGCGTGCGCGCACGCCGCCAGCACCGCGGCGCCATCGACCTCTGCCTCCTCCCTGGAGTCACCCTCGTCAACCGCCACGAGCGTGCCAATGCCGCGCGGGAGTCGGAGGACAGTGTCGGAGAACAGCTGCGCTTGGGCCTCATCCGCGGCCGATGGGGACACCACCGTGATGGGGCTGCCGAGTCTCGGCACGGCACGCAGCGTGCTGGCGGTGCTGATTTCGCCCCTTGGCGTTGCTGGGGCTGCGCCGCCGGAGAGCACGGACGTGCGCGACGCCGACGGGGCAACGCCAGGGCCGTCGAGTAGCGGACGGTACTGCTCCAGCGCCGCCGCCAGCGGGGGCACCCGCATGTCCTGCGTGAGCAACGTGAAGAGCGGGTCACCGAGCTCGCCCGGACCCTCCTCGCCCGCGTCAGACGAGCGGCCAGCGCGGCGCACGTCGCTAGGGCCGCCGAGGGGCGACATCAGCGTGAGGCGCGAGGTTGAGGTGAACGAGGCGCCGGGGCCCGCCGACGGCCACCCAGCGCTCGGCACCGCCGCGCCGGTAACCGCAGGAGCTGTCAGCGCGGGGGGCGACGGCACCGACTCGATCGGCGACACCGACGCGGGCCGCGCGAAGCCGCGGCCCATGTAGGACGCAGTGGGGGAGAGGACGGAGGCCGGAGCCGGCGGGTCTGCCGCGCGAGTCGATGCGCCGCGCGTCGTCTCGTCGGGCGTGGCGCCGCTTCCTC
The DNA here is from genome assembly GCA_030849075.1 of Zelonia costaricensis. Taxonomy (NCBI): domain Eukaryota; phylum Euglenozoa; class Kinetoplastea; order Trypanosomatida; family Trypanosomatidae; genus Zelonia; species Zelonia costaricensis. Next base: position 46,762 of record JASAOO010003511.1, read on the forward strand.
GTGGGGAGTCGGCGGCCGCCGCGGCCATCACGCTGGGCCGGAGTACGGCCACATGCTGTCCCTGCGGCAGCACGGATGGCGAGAACTGCGGCGAAGGCTGGATAGAGTACGGCGGGGACTGTGAAGAGGGTCGCTGCGAGCGCACGAGCTGTTGCGCGTACGCGGCGAGCATCACCGCCCGTGCGCGGGCGGCGTCGCGACAGTTGAACACGATGACGCGCCACAGCGGGATGGACACGCCGTAGCGCAGCTTGGCTAGCCGAACGAAGCGTCGCACCACCATCTCGTCCGCCACGGTGTCTTCAGACCTGTCGCCGAGGCAGGGGCCGGTGTTGGGGCTGGACAGCACGTGCCGCGGCCGACTGCGCGACGACGCCTCGGCCGCGTCGCCCTTGACGAGCAGGAAGATGGTGCGGTCCACGAGGGCCTGGCGCAGCGGCCGCAGCCAGTCCTCAGCCAGCGACAAGGAAGGGGAGGAGGAGTGCTGCGGCGGCGGCGGCGGCAGCGCTGTCGCAGAGGCCGCAGCTGCGGGCACCGCGGCGCTTGTGTGGGCGGTGGGCAGCAGGCTGTCCTGGGAGGGGCTGCCGACGGAGTCGAGCCGCTTGGACGCCGTCAACGGCGCGGCGCTGGCGCTGACGCTGACGTCCATCGTGCCCGCCGTGGAGACGCGCACCAGCGGCGAGGACGGGGGCGAGTTGTCCATGTCGGCGATCGTCGTGGTCGAGACGTGCGGGTAGGACGGGAAGCTGTGCGTGACACGCCGGTTCTCCAGTCGAACCGGCGCCCCACCGCCATCATCGTCCTCGCCGTCGCCGTCCGAGTCATCTGTGCTGCCGCCGCACAGCGTCGGCAGCGGGAGCGCGTCGCCGTACGCCGCGACAGGGGACACGACGACAGAGCCTGGCGGACTCGCCAGCTCCGGGACGGCACTCGGCGAAGCCGTCACGAGGATCGATGTCGTCGTCGCCCCGGCCACGCCCGAACGTGGCGCGTGCAGTGCGGCGCCGCCCGTCGCTGGCCCGGGTACGCCGTGCGAGTGGCGCAGCGGGGAGTGCGCCGAGGACTGCGACTGGGCAGCACGGCCGCCCGTGAAGGGCCCGAAGAGCACCTGCAGCGCGGCCGCCACCTCGTCGTACTCTGTGTCGCCGTCGGCGCTGCCCACCAGGGAGACGCCGGTGGCACTTCCGCTGGCACCGAGGAGGGCGCTGGCGCTGAAGCTGTTGCCGCCGCTCATGTCCACCTCCGTGCCACGCAGCAGCGGTTCGTACGGCACGCACAGCAGCGCGAAGTCCGCCGTGATGGCGATGGGCGAGCACTGCACGTACGGCGGTGGCATCGCCAGCGATGGCAGCGGCTCGTAGCGCAGCACGCCGTCCTCGTTCATGCCTACCAGCCAGTGCGGCCCGAGCGATACTGTCGCGGGCAGCTGTGGCGGCTGTGGCGGTGGCGTGCCAGCCTGGGCGTACCTGCTCGCCTGCGCGGCGGGCAGCGGTGGCGGCGGCGAGGTTTCGTCGTGCGTGCGTGACCCGCTGAGCCGGCTGCCGCTGCTGCTCGCGCGGCTGCCGCCCCCGCCGACACTGGAGCGCAGGCCGCGCCCGCCCCGCTCCCCCGCGGTCGGCGACGCTGCCGGGGTGGCCCCGGTCGACGCGGCTCCGGACGGCGCGGCGAACACGGCGGGGGCCGACACACTCGCGCCGGAGGTGAGCGCGGCGCGGTAGCGGCTGCCGATCTGGTCGCGGTGGAAGAGGTCGTATGCGGAGAGACGGAGCTGCAGGGCGCTGAGGGCCAGCATGCGGCGCCGCACCCGCTGCACAAACCGCATGGCCGGCGGCGTGAAGGAGGAGGCGCGGGAGAGGACGGTGGAGTCCTCGCGGAGGCTGCGGCCGGCGCTGCCCGGGATACTCGCCCCGCCGCGCGACAGGAACGGGGTCGGCAGTGTGATGAAGCGCGCCGCGGTCGGCGGTGGGGAGCTGCCGATGACGGAGCGCTGCTGATGGTGGAGCTGCTCGTTCACCTCCGAGAACTGCGAGGAAGTACGGTGCAGCGTGCTGATCATAATGGGCATCGGCGAAGTGAGCGGCTCGGTACTGGGTGACGACACCGCAGGCGGCGCCACGACAGTGGGTGCGCCGCCACCACCAGCGAGGCGCCGGAAGCTCGTCGTGGCCCCACCCGCGCTGTGCTGCGGCTGTTGCTGAGACTGGTGGTGATGCGGGCGCGGCGATGGAGTGGCGCCGATGCTGCGCGCCGTGGGCGAAGGCGAGCCGGCGCTGTGCAGCTGCGGCGACGGCGTGCGCAGCGGCACCTCGCTCGTCTCTGGCGTCGCCAGCGAGGAGAAGCCCATGAGGGGCGGGGGCGGGGTGGCCGGCAGGTCCGGCATCGTGGAAGAGCGACTCATGGACGGGGTCGACCCGCTGCTCTGCTCCCCCACAACGGCCTGTTCGTCCACCGGGAGGGTCGAGGGCGGTGTCCCCGGCGCCTCCGCCGCCCCGTCCCGACTCTTCGGCGCAGGCGTGTCGGCCGTCCCGCTAGCCGCCGCGTTCGCGGGCGAGAAGGCCAGTCGCGGCCCGTCGTGGACGGTGCTGCCCCGAGAACTGCGCAGGTGGTGGTTGGCGGGTGCCGCCGGCAGTGGCGGTGGCGGCTGCACGGGCGGGTGCGGCGCGAGGGGGGCATGGCGGCTGCCGAAGCTGCCGTTCGACAGACCGCCGCCGCCGCCGAACCCGCCACCTCCCGCAGCAGCCGCAGCAGCAGCAGCCCCCACCACAGCGGCGCTAGAGCTGCTTGCGCTCGTCACAGTCAGCGTGGTGGTCGGACTTACTGGGCCTGTGGCGGCGGCAGCGGGCAGGGTGCCTGGAGATGCCGTCGTGTGCAGCGGTGGCAGGACTGTGGGGGTCGGGTGCAGGGGGGCGGCGGACCCATCGCGGAGCACCGCGGCTGGGGCGGTGGCGTGGTGGAGCCCCGACGTCACGCGGCCGTGCGAGATGGGTGGCGGCAGGTGCTCCAGCGACGACGACACGGCCACCAGCACGGGGCTGCGCTGCCGGCTGTGCGAGCTGATACAGGGAGAGTCGAGTTTCGCGGCGGGCGCCGTCGTGGGCATCGCCGTGTTGGGGTACACGCCGGGCAGCTGCGAGGAGGGAGCGAGGGGTGGGGTGACGGGGAAGCGGATCGGCATCGCGACCGGGGCCACGTCGGGCGTCGGGTCGCTGAGGGCGCCGATGCTGGTCTGCAGCAGCGCGCTGGCCGATGCGGCGCTGGAGGTCACCACAGTGGTCCCACCGCCGCCCTCCAGCCGCGACCAGCGCCGTGACGCCCCCGCGGTCGGAGAGGCCTGCGAGGGATGCAGGCCGCCGACACCGCCGATGTCGGGAGTGGGAGGCCGGCCGCCTTGTGCACTGCCGCTGCTGCCGAAGGCCGTGACCCGCAGGCCCGTGTTGACGCTACGGTGCGGCGGCAGCTCGCGGTGGACGAGGAAGTGAAAGACGTCCTCCATGTCCGGCTCCGAGGCGCCGGCGACGCACAACCGCGGCGACGGGCTCGTCTCGGTGATGCCGACAGGGGAGCTCGGTGAGCCGGCAGCGCTGACCGGCACCGCCGTCGTCGCCGCGGTCGGGGAGGTGTTCACGACTTGCTCCTGCAGCGTCTTGAGGGCGCCGCGGAGCCGCAGCAGCCGTTCCGTCGCCGGCATCAGCGCTCTGCCCAGGCGGGCGATGATGGCGAGCAGCTCCACGCGCTGGCCCCGCTCCTCGCTCATCGCCTCGCTGTCTTTCCGAAGACGCAAATCCATCGACGGTGTGCGGGCGTTGCGAGAGCGCAGCGACACCTCGGACGAGTGCGTCAGCAGCGGCTGCAGGAAGGCGGACTCGAGCGAGTCCTGCACGCCCGCCGCGTCCGGCACGTGCGTGTGCCCTGCTGCGGCTGCGCCATGCTCGCCCTCCGGCTTGGCCATGGAAAGTGGGTTCGGCATCGCCCCTCGCCGCACCGTCGCCGTTCCGACACAAAAGCGGAGAAAGAAGACAAGCAAGCCACACACACACACACCGTTGACTCCGCTCTAATGGCCTGCGTAGACTTGCGCGCGGGGGCGTCCGTCGGTGTTTCGGTCAGTCCGTCACGACGGCGCCGCCGTGCATTCTCTGCGGATGTGCGATGCTTCAGGAAAAGGGAGGGGGCGCCGGCAGCGGCACACACACACACACAGAGACACAGACAGAGACGCACACACGCGCAGACGGCTACGGCACGAGAAGACGCCTACTAGCGCTAAACGCGCACAGCACAGCAACGCTGGAGGGTGGGGAGGTGGGGAGTGGGGGGTGAGTGGTGGGGGGAGGTGCTGCACGTCCCGGTCACGGTTCGGAGAAGGGAGCGGCGTGAGCGCGGGTCTCTGGCAGTGCCCAATGCAAGCAAGAAATCGCACAAAAGAGAAGAACAAGAAAGAAAAGAGTCGAAGGGGAGAATCCCGCTCGGACGCACGGGAAGATAAATCAGGCGAGCTGTGAATGTACGCGCGACCTCGGGTCAGCCGCAGGGGTCCACAGGCGCACCGACAGGAAGACGAAGGGGGACACAGAGGAAGAAGAAGGGAGGCAAGAAGGTGGGCAGATACACGCAGGCACGCCACACACCCGCACACGCACGCAAGAGGCTGAGGATGACTTGCGAGGGATGGGGCGAGAGCGAAAGCTGGAGCGAGGCAGGGTCGTGGGACTGCCGATAGTGTCGCAGAGCAGCGAGAGAAGGAGGAGGGGGAAGGTAGGGAAGTAGTCGAAGAACAAGAGCAACACGCACAGGAGGGGGAGGGGGGAGGTCGCTCAGCACAGTGCAACCAGCCACGTGCGGAAGCGGAGGGTGGGGCGGGGGTAACCGTGAAGGAGGGAGAACGGAAGGGAAAGGAACGGGAAGCAGCACTACGCGGCCGCAAATACACGGGACGCAGGCGCACGCAGCCCCACCGTCTCGAAGACACAGACACAGACACAGATACAGACACAGACAAGAAAGAGAAACAGAAAGAAAGGGGCGACGCACGTGACGGAGAGCGTGTCGTGATGCTGACGCACGCGTGCTTGTTTTGATGTATGTACGTCTGTGTGCGTGTGTGTGTGTGTGTGTCTGCACGCGCGTGTGTATAAGAACGGCCTGCGACCTCCCCTGAAGTGCGTAGAGCAACACGAGGGGGGTGAGAGAGCGGAGGGTCGATGGATGAAGTGAGGAGGGGGGGAAGCCGGGCTCGATGCGGAGACGCCTGAGTCGGACAAGGGAGCGGCCAAGCGGAAGGAGGAACAAGAGAAGTGCCACTCGTGCTTGTCGTGCGTCGTCAGGAGAGGGAAAGGAGGGGAGGGAGACGTATCCGTGTGCGGGGTTGTGGGGTGCGCACGCCCTTGCGGCGCTTATCCTCCGTGCCTTTACGTGCCAGCGCGAACGAACAAGCGAGCAGCGACTCCGAGCAAGTAACAGTGATGGAAGGGAGGGAGGGGGGGGTGTCGGTGTGCACCTTGCCCAGCACACACCTCGCTGTGTTGAAGGCGTGGCAGACTCGCACAAGGGAAGGCAGAAGGGAGAGCGAGGGTTTGAAATCGGCTTCGTTCCTTTTTTTTTCTCTACCCAACGAGGAGTGACGGAGCGGCGTGGGTGGGCACACGGCGCCGTGTCACGTGGTGATGGTGGTGGTGGGTCGTGGCAGTGGTGGACGACGTCGGGGAAGACATCAGCGAAGCCGGAGGCAGCGGGGGACAGGGGGGGGAGGAGAGGTGGTCGCAGTCGAGGGCCACGCCGCGAAACTCCGCCGGTGACGACGGCGGTGCGGAGGCATGGGAAGGGAAGAAAAACGAAAAGCAGCAGAGGCACCCAACAGGGTCCGGACGTGCGGCGCTTGGTGAGGGGTGGCGCGCGGCGCGGCGCGGGTGAAGACGCGCAGGTCTCACGGCACCGCGAGACTGCCTTCCGATTGTGCTGCAATTCTTGCGCTGCACGGCAGGCGGGCTCGCATGCACGACAACCCCATCGCCCCGGCTGCGTCGCCCACGCTCACACAGACGCAGCCCTTCCGCACATCGGGACGTCCGATCCGACCCTTCCCCTCCCCCCTCAGACAATGGCAGAGTTGCAGGAGGGGGTGCGCGTGGCCACACCGGCAGTCGATAGCACTACCGCCTGATTTGTTGTTGTTGGCATTCGCTGATGCTGTTGTGGCAACACAAAGGCGAGCTCCGCAGATCTCGCTCGACAAGGGAAGCAGGAATAACGAGGTCAAGCTTGATAAAAACACCGCCGTTGCGGTTCATCCTGTTTGTCGCGTACACTGCGGGGGCTGCGTGACTGGCGCGGCACCTCACGCGAAGTACAGCGGGGCGACGAAGAGGTCGGAGATGGCGTCGACCTGGGCTTGGGTAAAGCACGCCTTGTACTCCCGCGCCCACCCCTCGCGGTGCGCCCGCCACCAGGACTCGAACACGCGCTTGGCCACGCGGCCGCACTAGGTGTTCCCCTCCCGCGCGCACCCCGCCAGCTGCCTCATGAGCCGCGGGACGTACGACGGCGGGGTCCCGGGGTCGGCAAGCAGAATCGCGCCGAGCGCCTGCACGAGCGCCACGCGTCGGCTCATCGGGGCCGCACCCATCGCCACCGCAGCGGTACTGAGGGCCGCCTCACCGTCCTCTTCCGCCGCCTCACCCGCCCAGGCCTGCGGTGGTTTCGCCGGCCTGTCTTCCTCGGCCGTCGGCGACTCCGCGGCGGCGACCTGGCGCGGCAGCTCGCGCAGCTCCTGTGCGAGCCGCTGCACCAGCACCCGCGTCTGCGCCTCCGCGGCCACCTTCGTGAGCACCGACATCACCTCGCTGCCGGCAGCCCGCACGCTGGCGTCGCGGTGCGCGAGGGCCGACAGACTTGCCGCCGCGAGCTGCTCCACCACGGCGAAGCGGCCGATGCGGTGCAGGTTCGGAAATATGAGGCAGCGGAGCGCCTGCGTACACGCCGCCTGCGCGCGACGAGATTGACCGTACGGAACGGTGCCGGTGCACACGGCGCACAGCTCGTCCATGAACGTCTGCATCAGCGCCTTGGGCATTCGCAGGGCAATAAGCGCCTCGATGGCGTCCACAACCGCGTCGTGGGCGTACTGCACCTCAGTGAAGGACAGGTCGAGGCTGTAGCAGAGCACGGCGACGACATCGCTGAGGTGTGGCTGCAGCACCGGGAGCCGCAACTCGCGCATGCAGTACGCCGCCACAGTGAGCAGCGCCGCGTCGCGCGAGGTCGCCGCGCCGAAGACGCCTGGATCGGGCCACGCGGCTGTCGACACGGTCCTCTCCGCCGCCTCGCAGCGCAATGGGAGCCGTCCACCAAAGACCTCCGCGTTCACGCGGCGCAGCACCGAGCAGAGAAGGGCGCACACCACGGCGTCGCACGTGGCGAGCTCGACACGCAGCGGGCTCGCAAGAGTGGCGAGGCTGAGCAGGTGCACCGTGACCCCGCACGCGCCCAGCCGCACCTGGTCCGATGGCGAAGCGAAGAACACGGCGGCGTGAGCCTCGGTCATGGCCACGAGGCGCGGCAACAGCGAGGCCACCACCGCAGGCGGGGTCGAGCGGAGGAGGACGGAGAAGAAGAGGAGCACACGCACCTGCTGCTGCGACCACGTGTCCGCACCGCCACCGCGCTGCCCTGCCTCCGCCGCCGCCGCCGTGTTGCCGCTACCGCTCCCCAGCAGCTGCTCTGCAAGGTCGCACACCACCGTCATCAGCTCGTCGGGCGACAACGACCGCCGCAGGGACTGGACAGACGCGAAGATCACCATCTTGGCCACAACGTGGGGAATCGCCGCATCGCCGCACACGCACGCCACCATCTCCGCATAGCCGCGCACCGCACGCCGGTGCACGTCGTCGGTACTCACCTTGCGTGCACCGCCAGCGCCGTTGTCCGCGCCCTCCTTCGCGACTCCACGTGATGCCGCCGTGCGGAGGCGCGGCGCCGTGAGCCGCAGCACCACGCACAGCACCATCGCGAGGTGGCTGAAGGCGCGGTAGAGGTCGTCTGAGGTGCAGCTCGCCGGTGCGCCTGCCTCCGCCGCGGCCACCGTGCCGGCGCTGCTGGCGCCTTCTGGGAGGTGCTCCTTCGTGACCACGCCGTCACGCCGCGGTACACCGCGCCACCGCCGCAGCCCCGCCTCGGCCCACGCAAGCAGCAGTGCGGCATCGGTCACTGACGGCATCACGTCACCGCCACCGCCGCCTAAACCGGCCGCGGCTGTGGACGCTGTGGTGTCCTCGCTCAACGACATCAGCAGGGAGGCGACCAAGGCTGGTGGAGCCATCTGCAGCCCCCGCCCCGGCGCCTCCATCTCAACCGGAATAGCCAGCAGCCGAAGCAGCCACGACTGCGCACTGAGCTCGTACGGCGCCGCCCGTGGGGCGGACGAAGTCGCTCCTCCCGCTGCTACTGCGGTCGCAGCGACATCGCGACCGGTGGTCACACCCCCGTCCATCGGACCCAGCAGCGCGGCGCGCCATCCACGGCGGTACGACGCGGCCGCTGCCGCAGGCGGGGAGGCGGCGACCAGGATGTCGACGAACGTCGGGGCCACGAGAGCGCAGGCGTGCTCTGGTGCGTCGGCCACCACTGGCTGCAGCCCCGCGGCGTCAGCAACGCAGCGAGGCAGCGTGAAGTAGCGGTTGGGGAAGACGATGCCCGTCGTGCCCACGTGGAAAGCCCAGTACGGCGACGCCGCGGCAAGACGGCGCAGCGTCGACTGCACCGCCGCCACCGCCGCCGCGTGCGTGCGCTGCTCGTCCATTGGCAAGGGCTCTGCCTGCAGCGCCTCGGGTGACAGGCCGAAGGAGGCGGGCGGCGTCACGAGATCGCCGGTCGCGCGGACTGTCACCGTCGCCTCGCGCGGCATGATGGCCACTGCGGCGGTGTACAGCAAGTCGCCGGCCATGCAGCGCATCGTGATGTGCACTCCGGTCGAGAGGCGCGTCAGCTGCCGGACAGCGCGCAGGGACAGCCAGTGCCGCGGCGACGGCCAGTATACAATCCGTGCGAAACTCAGGAGCAGCGCAGCACGTGCGGGATACGTGGCGGCCAGCTCGTGCGCCAGCTGCACCACTGCCGCCACAAAGGCGGCGGAGCGGACGGCGCCGGTGACAGCGATCTGCGAGCGGCGCATCGTCTCCATGAGGCCGGGCAGCGCCAGTCCCGCCGTGACAGAGCGCAGCTCCTCGGGAAAGTGCACGAGGAAGCGGAGAAGATGCAGGCAGGCGACGGGGGACTCGAAGAACTCGCGGTTCAGCAGCAGAGATACAAAGAGTGAGAGCACACCCTCCGCCGACTGCTGCACCGTGTGCAGCGCTGGCAAGACGGGGCTGGCCGCTGCTGCCTTCGTCGCCGCCACCCCCGTCGTCACGGGCGGCGCCGCTGCGTTGCGCCGCCACTGCGCCATGACGTCCGTCGCCATCGCCCGCGTGCGGCCCTCGAGCACGGCGACCGAGTCGGTGTCGAGGTCGCCGAACACGCGCACCCTCACCAGCTGCTGCACCGCCGCACTCCACGTCGGACGGTTCGGCGACAGGCACAGAACCTGCAGCGTCGTCACGACATCAGAGAAGCAGCGCTGCGTCACTGGCAGCTGTCCGTGCACGGTCGCCTCGACTTGCAGCTGCGTGGACCGCTCGATCCAGCAGCGCAGTGGCAGCAGCCGGCGCACCCACGGGCACTGCTGACCCAGGGAGCGACGCAGGAAGTGCCACAGCGACGGCGCGGGCCGCCACTGCAGCTGCGGGTTGCGCACCACGGGGGAGACGAGCCACGCCAGCAGCCTGAGCAGGCCCTTCACCTCCGCCGTCCCCTCCTCGACGCCAGCGGAGGGCAGCGGCGGCGGTGACGGCGACGAGGACGTGGGCGTTGGGTGCCCGTCCGAGCTGGCCGGTGCCGGGAGCCACGAGCCGAGCTCCACCCCGGCCCCGCGCAGCGGCGCCACGACCTGCCGCTGGAGCATCGGCTGGCACACGTGGCGCCGCAGCACGTTGAAGAGGGCATCGCGGGTGTACGCCGGCTTGCAGCGCGACTCCGCGCCGAGCGTCGCCGCCGTCGCGGTTGGGAACCACGTCGCGTGTACGCTGGACTTCCACCACGCCACACCGCGCGCCTCCCGGTCCTCCCCCGCCTCCGCCACCGCCGATCCGGCCGCAGCGGCCGGCTGGGTCGGCACCACGTACATCCACTCGCACGCGTGCAGCAGCCCGAGCATCCACTCCAGCGTGCCGTTCAGCAGGCTGCGCCGCGTCACAGCCCCCGCGCTCTCGCACACGAGGCCACCCGCTTCTCCAGCCGCGGCAGGAACAGGCACGGATGCACCGAGGAAGCGCTGCAGCGAGGCGGCGAGGTCGCCGTGCGGCACGGTGTCGCTGTCGAGCTCCGTCACGAGCTGTACGCAGGCCGTCATGGCGGCGTTGAAGAGGTCGGCTGCCGTCTGCACCCCCTCCGCCGTCGCCCACTCCACGTACACACGCGCATCCTGTGCGGCACCAATCAGGCGGGGCTGCGGCAGCGACCCCGCCGAGGGCTGTGCAGCCGCGTCGCTGTTGCCTGTGACTAGGCCACGTGCAGCGCCGACCCCCTCCCCGTCCTCCTCCTCCCCGCCTTCGGAGGAGGGCTTGGCTCCACGTGGCACGCGTAGGCAGCTGGCGGGCGACTCGCGTGGCAGCACCAGCGACAGCAACAGCGTCGTGGCGACATTGACGGCGGCAACGCAGCGCGGCTTGCTGGAAAGAAAGCGCAGCTGCATCTGCGCCGCACGCCAGATGGCCGCCGCATGGGCGCGCACAAGGGAGCGGTCGCCCAGCTGCGACACAGACGCAGCGAGCAGGTTCGCGGCCCACTCCACGGCGCCGTCGCGCGAGGTCGGGTCGGTCAAGACGGGCAGCCAGTGCCGCTCGGCGCACGCCCACGTGGCAGCCGGAGCTCTGACAGCCACCATTCTCACCAGCCCAGCGAGCCGCGTCCCGTGGTCGCGGCTTCGCGCCTCACGCAGGACATCGCGAGCGACGACCGCCACCGCCGGCGGCGGCAGCGCCTGCACAACGGCGCGCACCACCGCGTCAGCCTCTCTGTAGTGCCCCGTCGCGGCGTCGGCGTGCGCGGCGTAGAGAGGGATGAGCTGCGCCGTGTACACCTTCGCGAAGTCCACCACCGCGTCCTCTGCGCCCAAGACGGCGTCGATGGGGGCGTAGCTGACTGTGACGGCCACAAGCGTCAGCACCGGCAGCGCGCCGACAAGGGCACTCGGGTTCACGAGAGCGAGAAGCGACGGCAGCCGCTCCCGCAGGAACGCCACGAGGGTGTCGCGGCACGCAAGAACCTCGGGGGAGGGGGAGGCCGCCGCGCTGGCGTCTGCCAACAGCGTGGGCACGGCGCACGTCAGCAGCCGCGTCGAGGCTGCCCGCTGCGCCGCCACCTCCGTCGGGCTCTGCAGTCCCGTCTCGACGCAGTCCAGGAACCTCGGGAGCACCGCGGCGGGGTCGAGCCGGAGCAGCGCACTCAGCAGCGCAAACGCATGACGAGCACGCACCTGGAAGGCGGCCACCGCGCAGGGCAGCAGCAGCTCCACGAAGTGGTGCACCGTCGCCGGGTTCCAGTACCGCGCCGCGCCCTCCCTGGTCTCTCCCGCACTGTCAGGCGCCGGGGACGACGACGAGCCGCGACGCGGGCACCGGCGCAGCGCCTCGCGTGCGAGCTCGCTGTAGCACCCACACACGCGGTACGCCGGACTGCCCTTGGTGCACGGAAGACCCGGACGCACAAACACGCTCGTCGCATGCACCCACCGCTCGAGCTGCCGCCAGAGCGGCGTGTTCACGTCGTCCGGAAAGGCACTGAGAAGCCGCACGTGCGGCCCGGCAGCCGCCCGCCTCGCCTGGTCGCCGCCCTTCCCGTCGCGATGCCCACCGCGCCCGCCCGAAGCGGCGCTCGAGCTGGGCAGGTCCATTGACCGCAGCCACGCCGTGAACAGCGGCTCGGCCAGCGCGTCCATGCCGTCGAGGCCCGGGTGCGCGCGGGCGAGGCCCCCGGCGAAGAGCATCGCCGCCTGCTCCCAGGTCACGAAGAACGCGGCCAGCGCCGCCTTGCCCTGCTGCCCCGTCCGCAGCTTCCCATCGCCGCCGCTCGCCGGCGTCGTCAGCGCCGGGGTGGGCCGCCGCGAGGGCGGCACGACCGCCGTCTCCACAAACAAGAACTGGAGCAGGTGCCGCGCACACGGGGTGAGCTGCGGCCGCGCGCCGGGGGTCGCCGGCGTCGTGGTGCACAGGTGGCGGTAGGGGACGAGCTGGACGAAGACGGCGAGCGCGGCGGCGCCGTCCACGGTCGTGGCGAGTCGGTCGGCGACGAGTCCCCACAGCCCATCCACGGCGAACGCGTCGAAGCGCGGCACGGCGCGCCGGCACAGACCGGGCAAGACGGCGGCGACGCTCCCCAACGCATTCAGCCACACAGGCACCGCGGTGTTCCGCGCGTCCTGAACGCTGAAGCAGAGCAGGGCCAGCGGACGCCACGGCAGGGTGTAGGCCCACGTCGCGCTGTCGCCCTCCCCTGCCTCACGCGGTGCGGGTGCGCATTCGGTGCTGTCGCGCCCGCTCCCCGCCACGGCCGCGGCCGCCGGCACCTTTGCAGTCCGCGGGGGCGGGCGGCAGGCGGCGTTGAAGCAGCGGGCGACTGCGGCCCAGCACACGGCGTCCGCCTCGATGAGCGGCCAGTAGGTCAGCCAGTCGTACAGCTGCGGCACGACCCACGCCTGCAGTCGGGGCGGCAGAGTGTAGGCGCCCACCGACTTGCGTGGGGCCTTGAGGAGGTCCGTCAAGCGCAACACCAGGTAGCTCAGGTGGCGGGTCAGCGTCGACCACGTCACTGCCGGCGCGGTCCTCGCTGCGGCCGACGGAGTAGCAGCGCCGGAGGGGTCGCTGGCGGCGGCAGCGCGCAGCTCAGCGATGGTGGGGTGCACCGGGTACGGGACGCACTCCGCGGCGTAGAGCGGCGCGCCGAAGACGTCACACGGGGCTGCGGGAGAAGAGGGGAGGTGGGCGAAGCGGTGCCGGGTCGTGGCGATACCGCCCCCAGCCGCCGCACTCTCCTCCTCTCCCTCGCCGAAGTGGTCCGCCTCATCGCCCTCGTCCTCGTCCTCCTCCACGGCGCTGATGGGAAGGAACAGGGCCCACTCGCGCGGCGAGCCGAAGTCCCGCAGCGCCGCGCAGAGCCGCACCAGCACCGGGCCATCGCGGCTGCGCTGGTGCGCCACCAGCGACGGTGGGATGCACAGGTCCAGGTAGCGGTGGATGCGCTCCTTCACCTGCAGGCCAAACGCGTCGCCCACGTCGGCGGTCGACGCGGGCGTCAGCGGTGCTGCGTCGAGCTCCGCCTCGGCGACTGGCGGCAGCGCATCTGTGCTGTTGCGGTCCCACGAGGAGGCAGCGCTGTTGCTGCCGGCGTCCTGCGAAGAGGAACGCCACGAACTGCCCGACTGGATCGACGACATGGCGGGCACTTCGCGTCCACGAATAACTGCGTTGGCGTCTGTGTGTGTGTGTCTGTCTGTCTTTGGATCAGAGGCGCGATTGTCGAGCAGCACAGCGCGCAGGACGCGGTGGGATTCGGTCAAGGCGTCGGTGGGGCACCACCGTCCCCACAAAGAGCAGATGGTGAGAGAAACACACACAGAAAGAAGAACGTGAACAGGAGACGGTGGTGGAGGGAGGAGCAGGCGAGCACAAATCTTGAGGGTGTGGAGGGGAGGGGGGGGGGGCTCGCGTGCAGCAGCGCCGTCACCTTCCACAACGCAAGACGACAACAGAAACCAGTAAGCGAGTCAGGGGAAGAGCAGGGAGCGAAGGAGCGGTGTGTGAGTGCCTGTGTGTTTGCGTGTGCGTGCGCGTTGAAGGCTGCTGCAGCTATGACACGTCGCCCTCGGCACCACCCACACCGGCGTAGACGGGAGAGCAGCAACGTCAACGCGTCGCCTTCTTTTACGCACAGAGGCGATTGGTGAGAGAGACAGAGGGAGGGGGGGGGATCAAGGCAGAAACCCAAAGCCACACAGCTAAGGGAATCCACGCGGCACGAAGGAGTTGGAGGTGCTGAAAGGCGCTGCGGCGTTGAAGGCCGGCGAAGATGTCCAACGCGTACGGCGGCCCACCAATTCTGCGAATAGTTAAGAGGGGTGAGGGTGAGGTAGAGTGAGGTGAGGTGGGGAGAGGGGGAGGCGGTGTACAGGCGAGGTAAGAGTGATACGGCGCCGTACACGTGATAATAGGACGCGATGGAGTGCGATGAGTGAAGCAAGACAACAACAGCGATTTGTATGTGTGTGTGTGTGTGTGCGGGAGAGGGGGGCACACAGTGCGGAGGCGGGCGTCACAGCGCAGAGCAGAGACTGGTGCTTTGGTGCGTGCAAGCAAACGTAGGTTTTCGTTGGCGAGATCAGGATAGGCGCGGGACGCCGCTGACGAGTGTGGACTGATGGAGAAGAGGGGAAGAGGGGAAGAGGAAAAGAGAAGATGCGTTTGTGTGGCTTCGAGTGGCGAGGAGAGGCGGTGGGAGAAGGACGAGGGACGTAAAGGGGGAGTGTGCACCTGCGCCGCACGCGGACAGAGGCGAAGGGGTGGGGGGAGGGAGAGCGCGGCGGCGAGTGCGAGAGTTGGCAAGAGCACGAGAAAAAAAAGTCTCTGCTAGCATCGGCAAACCCGCTGTGCGAGGTGGAGGGCTACGTCACCAGTACAGACACAGACACACACGGGGGCACTGCTTCGGTAGCGCTCCACCCCTCGTCCCTCAGTTCCCTCTCTCATCGCGAGACTGTGCACTGCCTCTGTTTCACCACGCCGCCTCCCCCCCGCCCCCCTCCTCCGTTGTCTCCACGACTGGGCTGCGGTGCTTCGCAGACGCTCCGGTGGAGCCCACGAGAGCGGCAAAGAGGAACCTGCTGTATCCGGTCCAGCGCGCGTGTGCGACCACGCAGCGCCGCACTGGTGTCCGTTGTGGTACTTGTTTTCCTTCTTCGAGGCAGAACGCCGTCAGTCACGCTCACACGCGCCATCCCCGTCCCCGGCATCGTGCGAGCTCTCCGCGACTCGGAAAAAGAGGAGGGGGGGAGGGCACCACGCGTCGATCTCGTGCCCCTCGCCCATGGCCGACACGACGCGAGATGCACCGCACGCACGAAGCTTGACAGTCTTGACGTGAGCGTAGGCGAAGACCCGCAAAAAAAAAAGAAAACGTGCAGTGGATCGAAGATGTGATACATGGCACACACACAAACACACAGGTTTTGGGCGCGACGACCTGTCAGCCGGTCTCTTCCACCCCCCACGCCTCTCCTGTGCCCCTCCTGCATCGGCACCGTGCGAAGAGAAACAGAGCAAGACAGTTTCACCGAGTGGGAGGGCGGGGAACAAAGACGAGGAGGGTCGGAGGAGCGGGCTGCCCGAGAGTCATCACGCGCGAAAACAGCGCAGTCTTGTTTACATCACAACACCCCAACACGCACGCACACACACACACACACACACGCATAACACCGCGACACAACGTCGAAGGGTGGCCAGAGGAGAAGGAAGCGGTTTTAGAGCATAAAGCAGACGTCGAAGTTGCGCTCGCCGTTGCCGCTGTACACCTGCCCACACTCCAGCGTGCCCGGCCGGTACCAGAACAGCGAGCCCTCGTAGAAGAGGTTGCGCACACTGACGACGTTCGCCGTCGCGTCGTACTTGACGGACCAGACGCCAGCGGGGGCGTCGTCGGTGATGGGCATGAGGTGGTCGGTGTGCGCGTTGTACGTGGGGCCGTACAGGATGCGGTTCCGCTCTGGCTTCCCCAGCCGAGTCATCTTCACGTAGCACGACGGCCTCTTCGCGTGGTGCAGCGGCTGGCCGCCAAATGTGCTGTTGCGCACCCCAACCGCCGCCCCATCGTGCAGCACGTACATGCCGCGCACCGTCAGCCGGCAGTCGGCGTCGTGCACCTGCACAAAGTGCGCCACCCGCATCGCCTCCGTCACGCTGAGAATGCGGAACTTCGCGGTGCGCTTGCGCGGTGCCGGCACGGCGGCGCCCTCGCCATCCTCCCCTTCTTCGTCGTTCTCACCCTCCTCATCGTTCTCGGCCTCTTCGTCCTCGTCGCGGTCGTCGTTGCCGCTGTCGCCGGCCGCCTTCGCCGCGGCGATGTCCTCGGCAGCCTTGCGCAACACCTCGTCCGGCGTTGGCATCGTCACGGCAGCCTCGTCCGTCTCCGGCGGCAGGTCCTGGCGCATCTTGTACTCGTACGTCGGTACCCCCTGGTACGGGCCACGCAGCGACTCGCACAGCTCGACCTGCTCGTCCGTCAGCGTTGGCACCATCGTCCACGTGCTGCCGCCGTCCACGCTAATGAATGTTGCCGGCAGCGCGAACTCGCCGTGGGGGAACGCCTGGGCGACCCAGTAGCTTGCCTTGATGCCGCTGATCTTGCCCCACAGCTGCACCGGTGTGCCGCGGTACCGCTGGGAGAGCAGCGGCAGCGAGCACTGCAACGCCGTCTCCTCCGCGGCCGTCAGGCGGCTGCCCATGAGGGGCAGGTACGTCGCGTTCGCCACCGACATGTGGGGAGGTGTGGTGGAAGGGGCTGGGGGGGGGGGGAGATGAGGTAGCACGTAGGACTCTGATGTACAGCGAGCGGCAGGGCACTGAGATGCAGCCTGGCCCACTTCGTAGTCGCGCGATTGAGGGACAGCGAACTCCGTGGCTGCCCCGTGTGTGCGCGTTGATGCGTCGGTCGATGTGAAGGAGAAGAAGCGCAGGGAGGGCAAGAGGAAGGGAGGAGTCGTGGGAGGGGGGGGCGAGAGTGCGCATAGAGGAAAGGAAGCGCGAGAGCACTGACACGGATTCCGGAGACATAGCACATCACTCCCCCAGCTGCCATCACCAGCGATGGCGGGTTGTAGAGCACGCGCGCAGGACGCTTGGATGGACATCGGTTCCCGGAAGCGCGTTTGGGGGGGGGGGGGGAGGCAGCGGCGCTGCAGGGACGACGCTTGCGGACAGGTGCTGACCGAACGAAGTATCCTCTGTTTCGGTTGTAGATGTGCGTGTGTGTGTGTGTTTGTGTGGTCGCGTGGGTGGAGATGGAGCTGCTGGTGAGAGAGAAGGTCGAGCCGCCACGACACACACGAGAGTGAGAGAGCGGGAGGGGGGGGGGGGCTGTGTGTGTCCCTGTGTGCGGACCCAAACGCCCACACAGGATTGTAGACAATCTCACATGCGACCGTTGCGTGCCATCATCGACGTCCATCCTCCACTCCCCGCCTCCCACACTCCCCAGCGGACTCACCGACCGGAGAGGGAGACACCGGGGGCCGCTGTGGACGCTGCGGCGGCGCTCGCCAACGCGGCCTCGGCCACACGGCGCCGCGCCTCGTCCACGGCCTCCCGGAACTCCGCCAGCAGCGCGAGCTGCTCGACGGAGCCCTGCCGCACAAACGCGTTCTGGTACCACTGCGCCACAACCGTTGCGCTGGGTGGCACGATGACGCAGCACAGCCCGCTGAAGTGCACAAGACGGCAGTTGCGCGTAATCACCGGGGTGTCCGCGTAGTAGTGGTACGTGCGAGTCATGAGCAGCTCGATGAGTGTGCGCCGCAGCGCCGGCTCCTCCTCGGGGGTGGGCGCAACGACGTCGTAGTGCGCCGTGAGGGACTCCGCCTTGGGGCTGCTGTAGTAGCAGCCAATCGGGACGGCGTGGAAGCGGAACCGCGACGCGTTGGCGATGAAGGAGCCCAACCAGTCGACGACGATGGAGGCGGCGCACACGAGCCAGGACACCTTCAAGAAGTAGCAGCAGTGTGCGTCGTACTGCTGCGGGAGGCTGACGTCGACGCTCATGAACCGCTCCTGCACGGGCACCTCAAACCCCATCGTGCGCCCCGTCACGCGGTCGACGACGTTGCGGGTGTCGAGGGTGAGCGGGTTGTCGTGGACGAGCACCACCTCCATGAGCGGCGGCGCCGGCGGGAACACCGACGGGGTTGTGGGCGACACGTCGAGGGAGACGCCGCTGTCGTGCGGCTTCCAGACCACCTTGCCATGCGTGGACAGGTGAATGGAGAAGCGGTAGCCAATGAACCGGAAGAACTCCTCGTACGACGGCGGGTGGGCCGCGTCCTCGGGCAGCAGCACGACCGCGACCTCGCGGGATCGCAGCCACAGGTCCGGCCCACGCGGGATGTACGCCTCTGGCCGGTCCTGCAGCCAGCGGTCCAGCGATTCCCACGGGAAAGCGTTGCGCTCGCCGACCTGTGCCTCCATGTGCACCTCGCGCGTCGTGAACTCGTCCGCCAGGTAGTTCCACAGGAGGTAGCGGTAGCTGAGCATGTGCGTCACCTGCCCGTTGCTGTACATGCCGCGGTGCAGCATGCGCGTGACGGAGATCGTCTTTGCCGTCTCGCCGACTTTGAGCGTGTGGGTCTGGTGGCCCAGTGAAAGCTCAAGCCGCGCGTTCGGGGACGGGTCGGCGCGCGGCCACTGCGAGCCCGCCGCGAGTCCCGGACTGTCGACGACGATCTGGTACTGCTGCTGCAGGCGCTGCAACACGAACTCCAGCAGCCGACGACGCTCCTCGGCAGGGTCGGTGGGGCTCGCGACGGTGTACTGGTGCGGCGAGACGGTGTAGAAGCCTTCGCGTGGGTAGGCGGGCTTGCTGCCGTACACGGGCAGCAGCCGGCACGTGCACAGGCGCGTCCAGCTTGCGAGGTGCGGCGGCTCGGCGGCGATGTCGGGGTGCTTCCACTGCCACCGCCGCCGCAGCACCGTCGCGGTGCTCACACTCTCTGCGGACTGCGCGAGCACCGTCACCTCCTCCCGCTGCTCCTCCTCCACCCCCGGGCGGAGGGGGTTGACGGGCTTGATGGCAAACAGCAGGCTGTTGCGCAGCTGCACGAACCCCACCGTCACGGTCGTGCCCGGCATCAGCGGCACATCGTCGTGGTGCTGCACCTCCTCGCCGGCACAGCCGCCCACCTGCATCTGTGAGGCCGCAGCAGCGGCAGCGGGGTCCGTCGTGGAGGCTGTGGTGGGAGCGTGAGCCGCGCCGTCGCCCGCGCCCGCCATGGCCGTCAGGGAGGTGGTGGGTGGAGGAGGCGCCGGTGCGGGCACGAGGTGCACTGAGCCGCTGGGGGCTGGCTGCTCCGCACCGCTGCCCTCTTCCACCGCACCCATCGCGTCCGCCTCGCCACCACCGAGTGCGGATGCCGGTGTCGGCAGCGAGGTGGCGGCGACTGCGGCGGCGGCGGGGGAGCCTCGTCCTCTTCGCCCACGCGGCAGAAGCGGCGACCCGCCCCCGCTCCGCGCGCCGCTGCTGCCACTGCGGCCGGTGGTGGAGGAGCGACCGGCAGACGATGGCAGCGCTGTGGCCGCATCGACCGGCCCGGAGGCGGGGGAGGAGGAGGCAACAGCCGGCACTGCGCTGCGGCCTGCGCCGTCCCAGTCGCCCCCGCTGCCCACGGCACGCGCCTCTTCCGTCGTCGTCGGCGGCGCCGTCTTGATCGCATCCGCAGAGACGCGGCGGTGGTGGTCGCCCACCGCCAGGGCGCCTGTGGGCAGGGGAAGCTCGCCGGCGTCATGGATCGACGATGTCTGCCGTGACGCGGCCCCTTCAGCAGACCGCAGGGAGTGGCTGCCACTCGCCTCCTCACTCGCTCCGCCGAAGCCGGGCGGCCCGTGCTGGCGGCGGTGGCGGTGCGTGTTGTGGAACGGCGACGCCGGGGTGTCCGGACCGCGCAGCTCCAGAGCCTGCTCGCCGCCTTCGTCCACCGACCCCACGAACAGCTGCGGGAGGAAGCGCAGCAGGATCTCCTCTGAGGACTGGAAGTACACGCCGTTGTTGTGCGTCGGCAGGACGAGGGTGCGCCCGTCCGCCGTGATGCCGCTGTGCGAGCGGCAGAACACCTCAGCGGAGCGGAAGTCTGACTGGAAGTGGTACGCCTCCCCCGTCGCGGCACCACCACCGCCGCTGCTGCTGACCGCCGGTTCGCCCGCTGCCGGGCCGCTGCCGGTCGGTGCCGCCGTGGTCGCTTCCGTGAAGAGCGGAGGTGGGGACGTGCGCGGCGACCCTCCGCCCTCCTTGCGCCGCCCAAGGACGCCGCTGCTGCTGCTGCCGTCGTCGAGCCCGTGGGCGAGGGAGGCGGAGCTGTCCACCGTCAGCACCTCGTCGTTCGCGTCCTCGTCGTCGTCCTCCTCCGACACGAACTCGAGCGCCTCGTCAAGCGTCAGGCGGTCGTCGCGGCCGGTGAAGCAACTCATGAGCAGCGCCCAGTACTGGTCGTCCAGCAGCAGCCGCGGTGACCAGAAGGCACGCGGCAGCACTGCCGCGCTGATGGTCACCTCGAGGATGAGGTAGCCGTTGCGCAGGTCGCTGTCCACGACGTTGCAGCCGCAGGAGACGGCATCGGCGCGGGTGCTGCTCGAGGGCTTGTGCCACCGCCGCGTCACCGGCTCCGCCGCCGCGCCATCTCCACTGTTGAGCTGGGGCGCAGACGCCGATCCCGCCACGGCGCTGGCAGCCACCGTCGCACTGGCAGCGGCCCCACTGCCGAGCGCACTCTCCCCAACGGCACCCTGCGGCCCTGCATCGCGCAGAGATGCGTGCCCGCGGCCAAGCAGCAGCGCCCCCGACGGAGACGAGCCCGCGCCGGTGCTGCTGGGGCCGCCACCGGCGGCAGTCGCAGACGCAGCTGGTGCCGCCCCACCCGGCACCGTGCCGCCGCCACTCGCCGCCGCTGCCGCTGACCCGACCCCCGCCGTCGCTCCTCCCACGGCAACGCCGCAGTCGTGGTGCGGCTTCGCGGCGTGCAAGCAGTACCACGTGCACGTCGCGTAGGGCACCGCGCTGCCGCCCATCACGTCGCGGTACACGTGACCGTCCTCCAGCCGCAGCTGCACCGCGCGCAGCCCCGTCGTCCCCGTCGGCATCATCGGCGCGAAGGCGGAGGTTGTGCTGCCGCCCACACCGGGCCCGGTGCCGGCTGCTGCGGCGGTGGCGGCGACGGACGTGACGATCGAG
This sequence comes from Zelonia costaricensis, assembly GCA_030849075.1. Classification (NCBI taxonomy): domain Eukaryota; phylum Euglenozoa; class Kinetoplastea; order Trypanosomatida; family Trypanosomatidae; genus Zelonia; species Zelonia costaricensis. The sequence continues at coordinate 67,837 of JASAOO010003511.1, forward strand.
GTCGAGCTGGAGCGTGCGACGCTGCTGCCGTCCCGCCACGGGTTAGCACGGGCGTGGAGGCGGGCAGGGGTGTGGCGCCGGCCCAGCAGCGACGACGAGCCCGCGCTGCTGCGGACGGACTGCTCGAACGCGCCGAGGGAGTGGTACTCGGGGTGGGCTGTGGTCTTGTAGTCGAAGGAGCGGCTGATGTGCAGCGCCGGCTGGCCCCCGGTGGCGTAGTAGGTCGGGAGGCTGTTCGGGTGGCTCAGCCGGCCCCCACCAGAGGCCGAGGCCACCACAGCCATCATCGACGTGTGCGACGGCGCACCGCCGCTGCCGCCACCGGCGGAGAAGGAGTTGTGGCCGCCACGACGCAGCTGCACAATGGAGCTGCGCGGCGCCACCTCGCTGCCCCATATGCCGCCTGCCGCGATCCCCGCCGTCGTCGTCGGGGACGAGCCGCTCAGCGCGTGCGCAGGGCTCACGTGACGCGACAGGGGCGGCGTCTGCGCCCGCACCGAGGTCGCCGGCGGGCCCGTGGCGGAGGCGGGAGCGGTGGTACGCGGCAGGACCCCCGTCGCTGCAGTCGGTGCGCGGTGCAGCCCGTGCAGCCCTGCTGCGTCGCGCCACCCCGCCAGCCCACCGACGCCGCCGCCGCCGCTCGGCATCGAGCTGTGCGTTGCCGTGGTGGGGGAGGCGAAAGCGCTGCTGCTCGCGGTGGTCGCACGCACCAGGAGCGGGCTGCTTCGGGCGACCGGCAGCGCACCGGCCGTGTACAACGGCGATGTCGGTGAGAGCAGCCGGCTCGCCACGCCGGCGGTCGCCTCGGGCGGCGCGGCCGGCGGGTGAAGCGGTAGCGGCCGGCGGGAGACCGGTGGTGCCGCGCCGGCACTCGAAATCAAGGCCCCCGCGTCCGCCATGCCGGGAAGCGCGGGAGACGGCACCGCCGCGGGCGGTGCAGCTGGTGTCACCACGCCGCCGTTGGCAGAGTAGCCCCAGCCCTCCATGCACCGCAGCGCCATCGCCCCGTGAGGGTGCACCGGTAGCGTCACCTCCGGCACCGGGTACGTGCGCAGACCCAGGCCTGGTATAAGCAGCGGCGGGCTGGCGGTTGCCGCAGACGCGAGCGCCGGCTCCGCTACTACCGCAGCAGCAGCAGCAGCGGCCGCGACAGCTGCTGCCGCTGCAGCCCGCATGTGCGCACCACCGCCGGTGCTGCTGTGGGCCTCTGCGCCGACGACGCCGCCGCTGCCGTCCTCCTCCCCGCCGTCGCCGCGGTCGCCGCGCGCACCGGCACTACCACCACCAGGGCTGCCGCGCAGCGTCCGTGGCTGGTACGAGCGGTCCGTCTGCGCGAACGCGGAGGCGGTGGGCAGCCCCGTCGGGGCGGCGTGGGTTGTAGGCCAGAGGGACTTTAGGGCGGCCATGACGGGGTGCTCCCGCTGCCAGCACTCCTTCGGCAACAGCTGAAACACCGTCTCGCCACCGCTCGTGTTGCTCAGCGATGCGTGGAAGAAGAAGACGGCGATCCACTCGGGGGTCTCGTAGTAGAGCTCCACCTCGCCTGCATCGCCAGCCGCCGTCGCCGCGCTGCGACCGCCGCTGCCGCGCCCGGCACGCGCGCCGGAGAGCACGCGACTGTGCAGGTGGTACTGCGAGCGCAGCGTGTCATCATCAGATGTGTACTCCAGCAGCGGTGTGACATGCAGCGGGGGCCGACCCACGCACACCACGTGCACCTTCTCCAGGCCCATGTCGTGCAGCCGCGCACACACAATCTGGACGAGGCTGTTCGTCACTTGATAGAGGCCTTTGCCGGCCGACAAGATCGTCACGGCATGGCCGCAGAGAGTCAGGTGCCGGTCCATGTAGTGATGCGTGGACCGCTCGAGCAGGATGCTAAGCGCCTCCAGCGTGTTCGACTGCTTCGCGTTTACGAACAGGCGCTTCGCAGACAGGCCAGCGATGTACTGCTGCCGTGCCCGCACGTAGGCATCAAAGCTCGCGTCTGCAGCCGCGGCGTCGTCGTCGCCCGTGCCGCGCACCCCCACTGGGGTTGCGCCTACGCTGAAGGTGCTCTCGCGGTACGCGCGCACTTCGGCCTCCAGCTGCTGCCACGCGCACGCGCGCACCTCGCGCAGCACGCGGTCCACCAGCGCCTCGCAGTGCATGCGAACCTCCTCCACAATGTCCACGCTACTGCGCAGCTCGCGCGGCAGCTCCAGCAGGTGGAAGACGTCGCTGTGCCGCCCGAACTGGAACTCCTTCTGCAGCCGACCCGTGAAGACGACACGCACCAGCGGCGATGCCTTGCGCTTCGGCAGCTGCTTCAGCAGCAGCTCGCTAAGAAACTTGCGGATGGCCAGGGTGAGGGCAATGCGGCCGTCCATGGTCGTCTCCCACATCTCCCGCGAGAGCTCGAGCAGCACGTAGTGCACCGGCGACAGGGACTGGAAGTTGATGCGCGTGGTCGGCAGCACCACGCCGCAGCCGACCCGCACATACGACGCGGGAGTCGGGCCGCCGGGGCCGGCGTGGTTGAGGGAGCCGGCCCCCGCCGTGCCAGGCCCTGCGCCGGCAACCCCGCCCACCCCGGACGCGGTGGTCGGTTGCGGGACAGGCATCGCAGCAGCCGCAGCGGCAGACCCGCTGCTCGCGGTGTGGGCCACCGCCTGCAGCATCTCCCGCACTCGAATTCGAAACCCGCAGAGGTGTGTCTCTTCGCCTTCGTAGAGGATGCGCTCTCGCAAGGCTTCCGAGATGAGGAACATGTCCGAGCGGCTGAGGTACTGGTTGTCGACCGTCACCTCCACGTGGGAGAGGCCGTAGCGCTCCTGCACCTCCTGGTACGAGGAAAGGATGCGGGCCATGATCTTGCCCTTGGCCACCTCGTTGATCAGCGCACACTTGGAGGTGAGGGACTGGTTGACGCTGATGGCGCCGTTCGCGTGGCTGACCTCCTTGTCGTTGAAGGCCATGGCTCGGCAGATCCACCCGCCCGAGGGGTGCATGAGGGAAGAGGCGCCACCACCGCCAGTGCTGCTGCCCGCAGCGCCCGCACCGCTACTGCCGGCCGCAGCAGCAGCACCGCCACTCGCAGCTGTTGCACTGCCGCCGCTTGAGGTGGCGCCGCCCGTGGGCACAGACCCACTACCGGCACTGCCCGCACCACCGCCGCCGGGCTGCGTGGCGCCGACGTGGTGGCTGGGGACGCCACCGATGCCGTTGCTGGAGGGCCCGGCGCCGGCGTGGCGCGGCGAGGACGGGAAGCCGCCGGTGGAGGGGCTGCTGCACATGCGCGGCGATGCGTCGCCGTTCCGCGAGAGCCCCGCCGGGCTCACCGTTGCGTGGCCGCTCGTCGTGCTGCTGTTGGCCCCCGCGAAGCTCCCCGTGGACGTGGGGGACATGAAGGAGGACTGGACCATGAGGTCCACGTAGGAGTTGTGGTTCACAGACACGTTGCTCTGCGAGCGCCCCGGGAGGCCGCGGAAGCTGGCGGTCGTGCCCTCGCCGGTGCTGCTCGTCAGCGGGCTGCCCGGGGGCAGTGGCGCGTGCCCCGTCCCGTTGCCGCCGCCGCCGCTGGTGTGTGTCGGATGCAGTGGCGCAGGCACAAAGCACGGGCGCAGCTCCACAATCGCCTCCACCAGCGACTGCACGCTCTCCGTCGAGGACGCCCTCGCCCGGGCGGCTGCGGCCGCCGCGGCCACCAACGCCGTAGCGAGCCGGCGCCCCTCGTGCGGACTCGTGGCCGCCAGCGGAGGTGCCCGCGTGGCGGCGCCGGCTGCCGTCGCGCCGGCGGTGGACGCCGAGGACGGGTTGGCGAGGTTGAAGTTCTTAGGGCAGAAGAGAAACGCGGCCTTGGACAGGGCGTCGCTGTGCGTGCGGAACACCAGCGAGACAGGCGCGTCGCTGCCCTGCGCCACGCTGGGCTGGTGACTGTGCCGCTGCTGTCGCCGCAAGCTCGCACCCTTCATGGTGGTGGCGGAATGGATGAGGGGGGGGAAGGGAGGCGGACGAGTCGGATCGCGGAGAAGCGATCGTTGTGAAAGAAGAGAAGAGAGATAAAGCACGGCGTCAGGGTGTGTGTGTGCAGATGGTGCGCGCACCGATGCACTCCTACCGCTCCGTCCGCCACCGACACCGCAAACGTGTGAAGCTGCGGCGAGGTGTGGGGGTGAGGAGGGGTAGGGGGAGGGGGGGGGTCGCTACGGAATCAAGAAGAAGAGAAGCGCACAAGGCAGTCGCCAAGTCGTGTGGCGCTTTGATGCACCGCGGGCGGATGGCGGCAGCGACGGCGGCGGCGGCGGCGGCGCAGCACGGCGGACTGCACTTGTCCGGAGGAGTAAAAAGCCAATAAAAAAAGGTGCGTACACCGGTGGATCGAGTGCTGGATGGTTGCATGGAAGTGTATCACAAATGCGTGTGTGTGTGTATGTGTGCGTGTGTGTGTGTTTGCAGATCGCACGAGAGAGGGACGGAGACAGGGGCAGGATGAAGCGGGTCCACGTGTGCGTGTGTGCTCGCCCAGCGCACGGCGAGGCCGGCATCCAACAGCGACGATTCTCGCAAGCTGACAGAATCGCACACGCGCGAACGTCAGATCCGTGCGGGACGACGCAGATCCAGCTGCCAAGTGCACCTTCAGACGCACTTCCGCTTCGTTTCTTGTTCAGCCACTCAACGTACGCGCACGCTCTTGTGCGCATCAACACACACACACACAATAAAAGGGAGTTCAACGCGCCGCATCCGCGTGTCGCTGGAACGGCGGAACACAGGCGCGCGGTCTCAAATCTACGAAACGCATAAGGCGACGTCTAGTCCACACCCACACGCACACGTCAGCAGCGCCGCGAAGAGCACCTGCGTGTGGGGTGTGGCGGGAAAGCATGTGGGGAGCAGGAGAACCGGCAGAAGCCGTCGCACGAGTAACGGCTGCAGACAACCTCTCTCCCCCCACCCCCACCCCCACCCCTCCAACCCACCCCTCTACCGCCGCGCCTTGTGGCCCGCTACAGCGATGGACCTCTTGCCATCGTCCACCGGCAGCATCACAGTTGCTGGAGGAGTGAGGCACGCAGCCGCTCCCGCAACACTCGCTGATGCTCGTCACTGCTCAAGCCTGAGGCCGCCTCGGGTGGTGGGATGGCTTGCACACGCGTGTCGCGCAGCCACGGCACCGTGGCGCCCATGTAGACCCCCGCCAGTCGGCACGAGCCGAAGGCTTCTGCAGCGTGGGAGTCGAGGTTCACCTCGCTGTCCCAGCTGCGGGAGTGGCGCGGCAGGGTGTGCGAGCTGCGCGGCGGTGGCGGTGCCGTCACCAGGGCAGGATCGTCCCCGGCGGCGGCGGTGGTCGCAGTGGACCACCCGTGGGTAGGCGTGGCAGGGGCGGGAGTGTCTGTGGGCCGCACGATGGACGGGGAGCGGGTGCCAGGAGCGGTGCCGCTGCTGGCGGTAGCGCGGCTTTTGCTGCGGCGATCAGGGTGTGCATCGTGGAGGCCGGCTTGTGTGGGCCGGCGTGAGGACCGCAGCCGCGCGAACGCCGCTTCGTGCTCTTGTGCGAGGGCACGCAACGCGGTCAGCACTGCGTCAACTGTGACGACAGGCGGGGCCGCATGGGCACCCACGCTGGGCGCTGTAGCGTTCGAGACCGGCATCGGCGCCCCGCAGGTGACGCAGAAGCGCACGAGCGGCGGCGGGTGACGGCTCACGGGCTCCGGGCTGGGGTGCGCCTCATCGAGTGGAGACACGGAGAGCAGGAGGCACGCCGGGGTGCCGCAGCAGGCGCACGTCGCGAGCTGCATGCGTGATGCCGCGAGAAGTGTGGGTAGGGGTGGGAGGTGGAGCCTGTAGTGGTGGTGGCGGTGTGCGTGCGTGTGGTGGGTAAAGGGGAGAGGGGAGGAGGGGTATGGAAAGCCAGAGACGACCTGTGCGTGTCCCCGGACCTCATGTACGGTCCGCTGGTCCTTGTAGTTGATGTGGTTGTTGTATTTGCGTGCGAAGAGTGATTCATGGGCCAAACAGAGACGGAGAGTTGATGTGCCATGCCATGATGCGGGCGTGCTGTTGCCTGACGGAAGCTGATGTGGTGCAGATGTGTGCGTCGACGCCTCACTCCGCACTCGCCTAGCAGCGTGAGAAATGTGTTGCAGCAGATGGTGCTGATGAGGCCGATGCACCAACACGTGCACACACGCACAGTCTCACGCACGCACACACACACAGTTGCGGAGAAGCACACGCATGTAACCTCGCGATGCTCGCTGCGCCGCCCTTCCCATCCTGCATTCTTCCCTCCCCCCTCCTGTGGGGGGAGGGGGGTAGCCCTCTTGTCCCTGTTCTCGTTGTTGGTCGCTTGGGGTGTATCCAGCTGGGCGCTGCCGGGTAGGAGACCCGTTGAGCCCTAGTGCCAGTGCGATAGAGAGAGAAGGGTGCCGCCACACGTGACAGCTGCGTGGCAGCGCCCTCTATACAGCCGCCCTCCGCTCGACAACAGAAAAAACGCTGCAGCGGAATCCGAGGCACACACACACATACCCTCCGCCCACCCATGTGGACGGCTCGGTGACAGCCACGCACAGCTTCTTTGCCCGCCACCGCCATCTAGCTAACCGTAGTCGGCCGGCACGGTGGTGGCCGCTGAGACCTCGTAGGAGGAGTCTGCGTTTGGTGAACCGGTGCCGCCGCCGTACACCCCCGACAGTGGGAACCTGTCCGCCGCCTCCTCTGTTGACGGTGGAGGCGGCTGGGCGCGGTGAGGACGGCCGCGGCGTCGCGGCTGTTGGTGCGGGTGCTCATGGTGATGGCTGCGGTGGTGCGTCGTGGTCCCGTGCCGGCCACCACCGTGCACGCCGCCGTCGCCACCGCCCTCCTCCTCCGGACCCCAAGTGGCCGCCGAGTACGACGCGTCGGGCGACATCGCAGGCGGCGACAGCCACACCCCGCCCGAGTCGCCGCCGTGCCCACCGCTGCCGCTGTGGCTGCTGCCGCCTCTGCTGCTGCTGCTGCTGCTGCGCGTGGCGGTGGCGCTGCTTCCCGCGGCCGCCTCGGCCTGCAGGCGGCGCTGCGCCTCCTCGGCCTCGTCCTCGGCGAGCATGAACCACAGCACCTCCAGGTTTACGCGCACCGCCTCCACGGCCTCCCGCTTCACCTCGGCGCGGCTGCGCACGGCGAAGAGCAGACTCGAGGTGCTCAGCGCCGCCCCGAACCGGCGCCGCAGCCGCAGCCACTCGTGCTGGGTGATGGTCATGGCCATGTTCAGCATGATCATCATGAAGACCAGCACGAAGACGAGCGCCATCACGTTGGCGAAGAAGGCCGTCGCGCCGTCGGGGGTGTCGGCCAGCACGTTCACCGTGTCCAGGAGGGAGTCGCCATACGTCACAAAGTACAGCCCAAGGCTGGCCCAGCCGAGGGTGTCGTAGTGCCCATTCGAGTGCGCCCCGAAGGCGACCACGAAGAAGACGGCGAAACCGAGAAACAGCGGCGACACGCAGACGGCGAACATCACAAGCTTCGGCACGACGTGGATGGAGGCGAGAATGGGGAAGTAGAAGCTCGGGAAGAAGCGCAGGTAGCTCAGCAGCAGCACGCACGACAGCAGCGCCGCCACCCCGAGCAGGACACTCGTCCACGCGTCGTAGGCGCCGGTCTGGGCCACCTCGATGTGCGGCAGCAGCGGCCCCAGCAGCAGTGCCGCGTACGCGAGGGTCGCGGCGGCGGCGGCGATGGCGACCCAGTGCCAGCCGGTCCCCATCGTCTGCTGCAGGTGATGCCGCCACGTCGTGCGCACGTCCACGTACGTGCGCTCCATGATGCGCTCCGTCAGCTGCGCGGTCAGCGGCGGGTGTCCCGGGTTCGGGAACGACGCGCGCGAGGCGAGCATCGACTGGGGTGTCACGGCCCCCGCCGCCGCGGCAGCAGCAGTAGCATCACCAGGCTGCAGTGCAGGAGATCGAGGGTGCCCTGCCGGCGTCAACGGCACGGACTGCAGCGCCCGCGGCGTCCCGAGTGGTGTCACGCCGGTGCGGCCAGGAAGTAGCCAGTGCCGCACAAGGCCCGGCAGCCACAGCCGACCATGCGCGCCCCCGCTCACACACTCGTCGGCGCCGTGACTGCCAGCACCCTCGGTACGCCCGCTGCTCCGGCCCCGCCAAACACCGCCGCCGCCCTCCGCGCGGCCCCCGCCGGGTGAAGCCGGTCGCAGTAGCGGCGTTGCCTCTGACGGCGCCGCGGGTGGCACCCCCGCGTCGCGTACCGCCCGGCTGCCACGCACGCGCACACGTCCGCGCTCACCGTCACGCCGCTGCGCACCACCCTCGCCGGCGGCGGGGTGGCCCGCGGTGAAGTCGCGTGTACCCGCGATGACGCTGAAGGAGGTGTCCGGCACAAGAGGTGGAGGCGGGTGAATGAGGGGCGCGGGCAACAGTCCGACGGCGCCGTAGTCCGGCCTCGCCGCGGTTGCCGTCGAAGCTGGCGCGAGCGGCGGCGATGCGTGGGTGTACACAGCCGCGGCCACGCCCGCCTCCTGCACCCCCGCTGTGGGGGCTTCGTGGATTGGGTGTTGCGGCGGCGGCGGCGGCGGCGGCGGCGGCACGTGGCGACCGCGGCGCGCTGGGTGCGAGTATGCCGGGCTGCCGGGGAACCCCCACTCGTACGGCGCGGTGGTGCGCAGTACGAACGGCGGGTCGAGCGCTGCGCCGGCCCCACTCGTGAAGCCGTCCTCGCTGTCGCTGTCGTCGCCCTCGCCCTCCTCCACCAGCCCGACAGGGGCGGGTGCGGGGACGCCGGCACCACGGGCTGCCTCGGCCTCCCCTTCGTGTGGGACGTCGCCCTGCTGCTGCAGCGGCTGAGGCGCCTGGCGGGCTATGAAGGCGATCCGCTCGCGCCGCAGCCGCTGTCGGTACTGTGCGATCCGCTGCAGCGCACGCGCACGCAGCACCAACTCGAGCAGCGCCAAGACGCTGAGCAGCACCGCCATGAGGTGCGGCGTCCAGAAGCTGCGCGACGTCCCCATGGGCCACATGCGGGTGTGAACCCGCAGCTGTGTCTCTACGAGGCCGCCAGGGTGGATGGTGATGTCCTTCTCCACGACCCACTGGAACACCGCCGACGTGCGAGCCGCCAGCGAGGCCACGCGCTGTGCAACGGCAGGGGTGAGAACGTCACGGATCGGCTGCCCCTCGACGCGCTTGACCGCCACGGCCCTGCCACCACCATGGGTGCTGTCCGCCTCGTGGCGCAGCGTCACGACGAGTTGGATGCGCCGCACGTTCTCCATCAGCGAGAACTCGGGCACAAAGCGGGTGGGCCCGCCGGCAGCGGTTGCCGCGGGGCCGGGTGGTGCCGCTGCTGCCGTTGCGCTCCCCGCAGCCGCCCTAGCACCCGTGGCGGCCTCGCCGCCAAGCAGCGTCGCTGCTGCGGTTCTCGCCGACGCGCAGGGGCGGTAGAAGCGACCCGAGAGCTCGTCGTAGCGCGGCGCGCACACCACCGCCAGCGCCGCGTCCACTTCCGTTGTCGCGTCGCCCGCTGCGGCGGTGTCCCCGATCTCGAGGACCCGTTCGTCGTTGCCGTCGTCGAACTTCTCGGTTGGCGTCGAGACGGGGTGCCCCTTGGCGGCTCGCTTGCGCTGCTTCGCGAGGTGGCGTCGCTCCTGCCGACTCGCCCGCCGCAGTCCCCGTGCCGCCGCCTTGTACTTTGCGAATGGCCCCAGCGGGTGGTCAGCGTCGACGTAGAAAGTCAGCAGGCGCCGCGCCGAGCTCTCCGTGTCGCCCTCCAGCGCGATGAGCTGCCCCTCCGCCGCAGCATCCCGCGACTCCGCGTCGATGCCCTGCCGGCCCAGCCATCGCACCGGCGCCGCCGTGGCGAGGGGGAAGCGTGTGAGCCGCACGTGCTCGGCCCCCTCTCGCCGCGAGTACACGTCCACCTCCACTCGCATCAAGACGGGCTCGATGGCAGCGACGGGGATGTACAGCGGGGGCATCGCCTGCAGGCTGTCCAGCAGCACCTGCGACGAGGTGTTGACGGCCTCTGTGCAGGGGCCGCTACTCACGTAGGCCCGCTGCGAACCTGCCGCGGCACTGGCGGGTTCTGTCGCGGCTGCGGCGTCTAACCGCGTCGAGCTCGACGTCAGACCGCGGGAGAGCGCCGCGTCCCGCCAGCGCCTCCACGACCACCAGTGCCGCGCGCCGCCGCCCACGACGCCGCCACCGCCGACTGTGTTGTGCTGTACGTCCAGCCTGCAGAGCCCCGTGACGTTTGTGGGATCGTGGAAGTAGTAGTTCATATCGCTCGAGCTGGTGTTGGAGAGGTTGTAGTACACCGACACGTAGTGCTCGACGGCGGTGTACAGGCCCTCCATCCACTCCGTCGGCGCCGCCACGATGTCGCCCTGCGCCTTGCTGTAGTAGCCGGTCTCACCCATGAAGTGCTCCGTGATGGCCAGCCGCATCGCACCGTTGGCCTGGGCCAGCGGGAGCTGGTACCACACCACCTGCACCAGCAGCAACAGGCACAGCAGCACGCTCGTGGTCAGCTTCCATGGAAACCGGCCGTCGCGGCGCAGCTTGCGGAACGGGCTCGAGAAGAAGTCCTCGGTGAGGAGGCGGCGCCGCAGCTCGGCGACATCGTCCAGCCCGTCATCGAAGCTCGCCTCCGCTCCAGCGGGCACGGCGACCTTCACACTGGGCGCGCCAGTCGACACGGCGCCGTGCGCCGGCACCGCTGGGGACTGCGGCAGCGGCGCGGGCCCACTCCGGTTCACCTCCGTCGCTGAGGCTGTCAGTCTTGTCCGCCCTGCAGACGGCATCGGCGGCGGTGGCGGTGGCGGTACTTCACTAGTGGCACCATCCGCCACGCCGTCCTCGCTGCTGCACCTGCGCGCGGCCGGCAGCAGCATCCGCGCGGCGGCGGCCGGCGACAGCGGTGCGCGACGCGGAAACTCCGACGGCAGCACCGGCGGCGACAGCGGCGGCCTCGCAAAGCTCTCGTGCGTCGAGCACGGACTGCGCTGCGACGTGTTGAGGGAGGCGTGCAGCTGTGGCGGCGTGGTGCGGCTTCCGGTACTGCGCGCTGGCCGCACCTCCGTTGGACTCGTCACGTTCGACGACGGCGAGTGGAGTAGCGACACGAGCGCCACCGTGGTGGGCCCCCCGTTGGTTGCACTCGCACGCCGCCCCGACATCGGCATCCCCGCCGCCGCCGCCGCGGGAGCACCCAGTCCAGCATCACTCGTGCCCTCGTCCGGCTCGGCTGTGTGGCGTCCACTGCTGCCGCCAGCGCTCAGCCTTGGCAGACTACTGCGCCGACGCCGGTGGCCGCTGCCACCGCCCTCACCGCGGCTGCCGCCAGAGAAGTCCGAGTACGACGAGGACGGGCGACTCGCTTGGCCGAAGGCGGGTGTGAGAAGGAACGGCTGCCCTGCAATTTCGGATCGCAGCGAGCGGGCCAGCTGCGCCACCTCCTCGGCGCCGTCGCGGTCAGCGCCGTTGCCGCTGCCGCTGCTGTCCAGCTGCGTGCGCCGGCGGGACGCGCTCTCGCTGCCGCGCGCGGCCCGCGCGCTGCCGGGGCGCGGCGAGGTCTGCACGGCCGGTCGAAGTTGCGGCGGGGTCGACGGAGAAGGATCGGGCGCTTGCAGCAGCGCGGTTGCTGTCGTGGCAGTGCTGGTGGTGGAGTCAGGCGGCGGCGGCAGCGCGGCGGGGCGGCGGCGCTGCGGCTCCGTCGGCCGCGACGTCGCCGGTGCGGATGCCGTCAGTGGGGAGGTCGGTGCGGCCGCGCCACGGACGCTGGCTGATCCGGGGCTCGAGGCGCGAGTCGATGGGAGATGGCGAGGGCGCGACTGACCTGCTGCACCGTCCGGCCCGTCCGCTGCACCGCGCACCACGGCGGCCTCGGGGGCAGGGGTGTCCGTGAAGTCGATGCGCAGCGATGATACCGGCGCCGCGAGCACGTCTTGCTGCGGACTGGGCTGTGCGTGAGGCCGTGCGGACTGACCATCGAGTGCGGCGGCGGCGCCGACAGGGGTGGAGAGGGCGGTGGGCTGTGCGGTGGCAGTGCCGCCGCCGTGCAGGGTGCCGAGCGTGGACGCCTCCGAGAACAGTGATGCCGCGGCGCGGGTGGAGGTGTAGGAGGTGCCCGATGGAACGGACGAGTGTGTCTGGAAGGACGAGGACGCCGAGGCCTCCTCATCGGAGGACGAGGTGGAGGGGAGGCTGTGACCGCGCATCTGTGCGCATACGCCTGAGAGTGCTGATGCTGGTTCGTGTGCGTGTTTGCGTCGGTTTAAGCTCTAGTGGATAGGTATGCAGTGCCAAGGGGTGGGTTGGGGGTTGGGGGTGTATAAGATGCCCGACAGAGAAAATGGCGCCGCCGGTTGGCCCAACACGAGGTGGAGGAGCAACGCCCAGTGCGCGGCCAGCACACAGACATGCGCCAGCACGCACACCGACGCCGCACAAGGGGTCAACCCACGGCTCCCGATAGAGAGAAGGAGGAAGAGGTGAAGCCGCAGAGGAACTCGAGAGGGGCTCACACGCGCATTCACATCCGCACACACACCCAGACACACAGAGAGCGACAGAGAGAGCAAAGCAGATGTGTGCGAGTTTCGCTTCCGCAGCCGCGTTCGCGGCGTGACGACAGGCAGCGCACGGCAGCCGGCGAGCTCGATAAGAAAAGAAGGTGCGGAGGCGCGACGAGACGAGAGGAGAGTAGAAGACGGGGAGCAGGGGCGGTAAGAGACGGCTGCGGTACACGTCCCGCACACACACACACACACACACACACACACACACACGTGGATAGAGATAGCCGGCGGCGTTGATGAACGAGGATGCGTGTGTTTGTGTGTTTTGGTATGTGTGTGTGCGTGTGTGTATGTGTGTATGTTTTTGTGTGTTTGTGTGTCAGAGTCGACCGTTGCCGTTCCTGGGAAGGGGAGGAGTGGGTGAGGAAGAAGGGGGAGGGGAGGGTAATTGAACGAAGATAATGTGGATGCGAACGCAGCGAATGGTGTAGTGGCACTGCTAATGCTGCAACCAAAGTGGGGGGCGGGGAGGGAGGGGAAGGTGGGGAAGGGCTGGAGTCCACAGGTGCCGCAACATGAAGCCGCCGCAGCATCAGCGGCAGCAACCACGTCGTCTCACAGAACGCATAAAATGCCTGTGAAAGACGGGCACTTGGCAGAAGCGCAAGGGAGGGAGGAGGGGAGACTGGCTGCTGTGCAGTCACTCCCCCCCCCCCCGCGCGCGCACAGGTCAACCTCGAGCCACACACGCGTCCCGTCCCCCGTGTTCGTCCTCCTCGCTCTGTTCATCACGAAATCGTCGGCGAACCAACCCACACACGCACACGCACGCATGCACGCAACCCGCTTGCGCAGCACCGCCGCCCTCCTCCCCCCATCCCATCCCCTTCGCACTCCCATCTCCCTGCTGCTGCTGCGTCCGCCATCTCTTGCCAAGACGCGTGCGCGCCCCTCGTCGGTGTGCGAGGCGGGGGCTTCTCGCCACGCCAAACCCGGAAAAGGGGGACAAGAAGGCCGCGCAGGGGAGAAGCGAAGCCACGACGACGCGCGCTTCGTTCGGAGGACGGGACGAGGGTGCACCTGTGTGTGCGTGTGCGCGCGCTCGTGTGCTTGTTGGCTTTGATTCGGTCATCGTCATGGTTCCTTTCACATTTTGGGGGGTTTGTTTCTGTTTCATCCTCTTCTTCGTGTTGTTTGGGTTTCACCATCGGGCAAAATACAGAAGACGGCCAGCCACACCCCAGAGAGAACCTACAAACACACACAGACACACACAGACACACGGCGAGAAAGAAGGTGGGGGAGTGACAACGGGGGGGAGGAGCCACGAAATTGCGAGACAAAGCCTGGCGCGCGCGCCGACACAAGGAGGAAGGGAGGACACACGCACGCACACTCACACCTGCACAAACGCACAAGCACAGAAAGGGTGAGCGACAAGGTGGCTACAGTGCGCTACGAGCGATGGCGGAAGACGCGAAGGAGGGAGGGAGGGAGGGGGAGGGGGGGTGCGGCTATGACGGAGAGCGAACGTAAAACAGGCATGGAAGCGTACAGTGGGGTCATGCGAAGCCCTCCAGAACGGAATAAGAGGGAGTCAGTCGAGACGGCGGTGCTATCGTGCATGGGTGCACAGCACTACAGACAAACCTTCACGGAGAGCCACGGAGGGACGCGCTGGAACAGAAGCGACCAAGTAAGCAACAGACACGTGGACGAGGAAGTGCGGAGCTGTGCGTCACGCACCGTCGTGGAGCACACATACACACGCACATTCACCTTCAAGGAGGCTACGCACGCGCAGGGTCAGCGCAAACGCCACAGGGAGAGAGGGGAAGAGGCGTGAAGGCGCCACACCGATGCTACGCACACGCCTCCACATCCCCGTCCCTCGCCTCCCGACCCCACTCCCTCCTCCCGCACCTCCGCCGCTCGCGTTCCTTCCGTTCTCCGCCCCACTCCCCCCCCACCCCTTCGGTGCTGGCCTTCTTGTTCGTCTTCTCCCTTCCCGCCGACGCGTGAGACGTGGACAAGTGCCAGGCGGCATCGCGCCATGGGCAGGCACACCGCATCCTAACCACACACACGAACACACACACGCGCACATGCAGCGGCGAACACAAACAGGGACTAGCGGCGGCAGAGAAGGTGCGCCGGCATCGGCGAAGGAGAGAGACGCAGAAGCGCAGCAGGAGCCGATCCTGAAAGCGGAGGAGCCGGGGAAGGTGAGGGGGGTGGGGAAGGGAGGGGGGGAGGCAGCGGCAGCCCACACGGCACATGGCGCCATCCCTTCACATCAGCCGTGCGGCGAGGGCGTGGCTCGGCACGACCCCAAGCCGGGAGTGAGGGACAGAGGGAAGGGGGAGGGGGTGGAGAACGCCAGCGGGGAGGCGGGAGGGGGATGGGCAAGAGAGAGAGCGCGCGTGTGCTTTCACCGTCTCCAGTGGGCACGCCACGTTTCCATTGTATGAAGAGTCTTGCATCCGCTTTAACTTCACCACTGCCACCACCACCACCACTCCACCCCTCCCCCCTCTGCACACCTCACCCGCAAGTCTCTCTGCTCCACCCACCCCTCCCCCTCATGATCCTCTTCGCGCCGTCGCGCGCTCGAACCGTCCTGGCACCCACATCGTCCGGCGGTTACTATCCAAACACACACACACGCACAAACCTAGGCACATGCACACAGACACCACCAACAAGCATCCATCGCTACACGGCTGATAGTTTTCTTTTCTCTTTTTCCTATTCAAGTCCAGTAACCGCCACGGCATCAGCGAGTACAACTCACAAACACACACGCGCGCACACACACACGCACCTACGCAGGGGTGGGGCGATGGAGGCTGAGGGCAGGGGGTGGGGGGAAGAAGAGAACACGGGGAGAAAGAAGCAAGACACGAAGGGTAGAGAATCAGGCGAAGGACGACCATGCACACACACACACGCACACACACACACACACACACACACACACACACACACACACAGACAACTGTGCGAGAGCACCGAAGCGACAGGGCAAGAGCCGCGAAGGACGGAGGAAATTCCCTCCACGGTACATCGCCCATATAGACACGCACACCTAAACACACAGATATATGTGCCACACAAGCTCGCACCTCCACCCCATCCCCACCTTCCCTCATCAAGACACGCGCTGACACGACACCACCCACGGGGAAATGAGGCTGGTGTGCCTCAACCACCACGATGGTGCGCGCCGCCGCCGCGGTGCACTGGCGTGCGAGAAGGACGGAGATGTGGGGAGGGGGGAGGGGAAGCCACAGGAAGCGGGTTACCAGGTTGAGCGTGAGAGAGAGACAGAGGTCGGGATGGGGGGAGGAGAGGGCGGCGCGCACGCGACGCGCAATACAAATGGAAGACGTCAAACTGAGGTGAACCAAGAACAAGCAAGTCGTAGAAAGATGGCGGGGCGCGAACCGGGGCGTGCACCTCCGCAACGACACGCGTTTGCAGACCCACACACGCACACACTGACACACAGGCACAGACGCAGGCAGACGAGCACGGCCACGGCAGACCGCCCAGCGGGGTCTGCGATGCGCTGCGAGAGGGGGGGAGGGGAGGCCAGGTCTGGGGGAAAGTAACGAAGGGAGTTTGTCGGGGAAGAGAGAGCAAGGAGAGCAACGCCAACGCACCAGCACCGCAGCGACACGGAGGAACCAGAGGAGGTGAAAGAGAATGGCGGAGAAGGGGGGAGGGGAGGGGTGGCGGCAGACAAGCACACACACGCGCGGGGCACGGGCAACACACACCACCCACGCATGCATCCCACCCACACAAACACCCACACACACGCACGCACGCATACGTGGCACCGCAGGGTTGTCTGGTAACAAGAGGGAGGGGCGGGGGGACGACGAGGCGGCGTCGGGTGGGGGGGGGGGAGGGTGGGCGGAGGTCCGTGGAAGAACACGAGTCAAGACAGGGAGGGGTCGGAGCGACACGCCACACACACACACAAGCGAAAACGGACAACACAAACGAAGCGACAACCGAGAAAGGACAACAGGGAAAGGGGGAGCGAGGGGGGTGGAGGTGGNAGAGGGGGGGGGGGGGGGGGGGGGGCGTGGAGCCGGGTACACCAGGCATGAACGTGAGACACGACGAACGCGCGACCGGGGATGTGGGAGAGAAGAAGAAGGACGGTTAACCGCAGCGGAAGGCGTGAGGAGGGTGTTTGGGTTGAGTTGTTGGGGAGGGGGGGGGATGTGCAGCAGCCGAGGCTCAGCGATTGGGTCAGCCTTCGGTGGTGGGATGCCATAGGTGGACACACGCACGTCTGGTGTGTGCGTGTCGGTTAGATTCGGTGGGGGAGGGAGGAGGGCAGGGGGGGGGGCAGTGCCTCTTCGTCCAGCCGCGCAGCAACCCGCTCCGGTCCCTGCTCGCTCGCAGGCAGGTGCGACGGTCGAATACGGGCAACAACCGCAGCAGCCGCAACAGCCGTCTCCTCTCGTCGCCGCCTGACGCCCACCACCGCGCTCGCACACACACACACACACGCGGAGGGGGCACGCTGGGAAACAAGTGGAGGGTGAGCGGGGTGGGCGCGGAGTAGACACTCACGAGGAAGCAAAGCGAAGGAGAGTCCACGGAAGCGACGAACGCATAAAGAAGGGTCTAGCGTATACAGTGCCACCAACCACGGAGAAAAACACCCAACACGTACGCACACTTTCACACTTACACGCACTCACACACAAACGCAAACGCAGATCCGCGAGGAAGAGGAGGCAGCAGTGACGGTGCAGAGGACGCGGGACAGCAACTCCATGACAACGAGGGCCGCGGCGATGGCCGTAAGAGGAGCGAGGTCCAGACAGCCGGGGTGCGGGGAGGGAGACAGGGAAGAGGAGGGAGGGTGTGTGTGCGTGCGTGTGTGTGCGTGTGTGTGCGAGGCGGACGGTAAGCACGATGGCGCACAAGCGAGCGGTTGACGCGAGGGAGAGCGGGCGTCAGACGCCGCCCACACAGCACGTGCCCACGCGTGCGCCCTCTGTCACCCCAGCGGGCCTCCCCCACCTCCACCTTCACCGGCATCGACGGCACCGAACGGGCATGCCGCGGCGCCAACAACAGCCGTGTTGCATTGGCGGACAACGTCCTCGTCGCAGGTCGTCTCACTCGCGCCGCAGCTTCTTCGCGTTCCTCACCCCGAACTCGCCGCTCGCGTGAGTGCGCTCGGGTGGATCGGCGCGCTTCTCCTCTCCCTCACACTGTGCGCCGAGACCCTGGCACCGCAGGTCCTCCACTGTGGCACCGTGTCATCCTACTTCTCGATCGGCCTCAGACCGTGTCGCGCCGTCGCCGACGCGACACGGCACGAACGTGCCTGCGTGCGTGAGTGTGTCTTGCCTCACATTCTCGTTTGGTTTACATCTTGCGAATCGCGTTGTCGATTTGCGTCGAGTTGGGCGAGGCGTGACTTTCACCCTGCGTCAGCATCGCCGGGTTCCAGTCCACGCGGAACCACGCGTGGGCGATGACGCCGTCTAGGGAGATGCGCTCCTGCGGATCGACCGTGAGCATGCGCGAGATGAGGTCGCGCGCGTCTGGGCTGAAGTGGCGCGCCATGCGGAACTCGCCGCGCTCGATCTTCGTGAAGAGCGCGTTCACGTTCTCGTCATCGAAGGGCAGGTAGCCGGCCATCATCACGAATAGCACCACGCCGCAGCTCCAGATGTCCGCCTTGAGCCCATCGTAGCCCTGCTCCTTCAGCACCTCCGGTGCGACGTAGTTGGGCGTGCCGCACACCGTCTGCAGCATCGTTCCGCCGCCGCTGGCGCTGGTGCGCTGCAGGTTGCTCAGCCCGAAGTCGGAGATCTTGAGGGTATCGTTGGCGTCGAGCAGCAGGTTCTCCGGCTTGAGGTCGCGGTGGGCGATGCCCTGGCGGTGGCAGTAGTTGATGCCACAAATCAGCTGGTGGAAGTAGTGCCGCGCCGTCGGCTCATCGAAACGCTTGGCACTCGCGATCTTCTCGAAGAGCTCGCCGCCCGTGACAAGCTCGAGGACGAGGTAGATGTGGTGGCTCGTCTGCATCACCTCGTGGAGCTCAATAATGTTGGGCTGCCGCAGCATCTTCATGACGGCGATCTCACGCTTCAGCTGCTCCTCCATGCGCTCCCGCACGAGCTGCTCCTTGTCGATCACCTTGATGGCCCATTCCTTGCCGGTCTCCGTGTCGCGCGCGATCTTGACCTTGGAGAAGTTGCCGGTGCCGAGCGTGCGGCCTAGCTCGTACTTGCCGAGGCGCTTCGGGGCACCCATGGTGACGAGAGAAGGGTGGGGTGGGGTAGAGAGCAACGGCGGCGGGGTCTGGGACTTCAGACGGAGTCGTGCGCCTGCCGCAGTCGTAACGGTGATGCACTGAGGAAGAGGTGCGGAAGTGAAGAGCCGTAGGCGGGCGGGGGGAGGGAAGGGAGGGAAAGGCAG
>JASAOO010003512.1:0-87709 GCA_030849075.1 Zelonia costaricensis
GGATGGCTTGTAAGAGAGACTGTCGGGTGTGGCGGGGTGGTGGAGAGTGGGACGGGGGGAGGGGGGAGGAGAGGCAGCGGTGCAGCGGGGGAGGAGAGAGGGAGGGGCTCAGAGGGCGCAGGCGCGCGGGGAGGGCGGGAGGGGGGGGGGCAGCAGCCGGCCAGCCAAGAAGAGCGGGTAGAGGGGGCGGAAGCTGGAGCATGCGTGCGGTCTGCAGCGGGTTGCACGTGGAGGACACGTGCCGCAGCGTGGAGAACCCACAGTCATCAAGGACAGGCTCGTAAAGAGACACGTCGAGGGCCACCAGTCTCGGTGGTTGGTTCCGTCGGTAGTCGGCAGTGCCTGACGTGGAATTGGTACTCCCACAAAATGGGTGGGAAGGACGTGATGTACGGGTTGCGTGCTCTGTGAACGTGGGTTGTCTGTGTGCTTTTCATGTTAGCCACCGAGAAGATTCGATGGACTTCCTGCTGAGGCAGCTGGCTCGGGACTGGTGGCAGATCCTTCATCGCTGTGGACGTGCTTTGTGGGGGTCACATGGGCGTCAAAGCAAACGGCTCCACAAAAAAGGAGCTTCGCAGGAGCTAAGCGACTGCATCGGTTGGGTTCGACGAACAGTCCCACTCGGCGCGTGATCAGAGGAGCCCCAGCGGTGGCAGCGACGAGGAGGAGGAAAGAACCCGTGACATCTTCGTTTCCTCGCGGAAGGAAAAGCGCTGGAGCGTGACTGCCGACAGCGAACGACCGAGTCCGGGCTTTCGCGCGTGGCTGCCGCCGCGTCGGTGCACGCCGTTCGAGGAAAGTGGAAAGCCGGAGTGGAAGCGGCGGTGCACAACAGTGCCAGAAAAGGAAAACGCGAAACGCGACAGGAAGAAAGGAGGGAAAAAAAGAGCCCAGATCCGCTTTTGAGGGCTGCAAGACGCTCTGAATAACAGACGCGCATTCGTGGTTGTGACTTCCATCTGTTTGCTTGCGGCACCCAGTTTGCGTGTCTTTCGTGTCTTCGCGGGGTTCGACGCGCCACTGGCGTTGTGGGGAAATGAGCATTGCTACAAAGGAGAACAGACGCAAATACCGCCGCCTGCTGACACACACACACACACACACACACATCTCGCGCTTCCCTGACTCACCAATGAACCTCGCGCTGCGTTCTGGCGCGACGAACTCGCGCACGCCCCGCGTTCACTGCGCTGTTGTTGCATTGAGGTGGGTCCACGCGCTCCAAAAGGCGGCCGAGCCGCGCTTGAGGGTGGCGCGCTTGTAGCTCACCTCCTGCGGGTAGAAGGCGTCCCGCATCCACGTCTGCATGGCGGCGTGCACGTAGCTTCCGCGGCAAAGCCGGTACGCGGCGTTCTCGAGGACAATGGCACGCGCCACGAAGATGGGGCTGATCGTGCCGAACTCCTCGGTGACGGCGAGCGTCTTGGGCCCAAGCTCGGCCAGCGGGCGCACGACGCCTACAGCCAAGTCGTACCCACTGCTTGGCCCACTCGTGGCCGACGCGTCACTTTGCACCGCCGAGCTCGGGAAGACGAGGCGGGCACTGGCAGCGTCCTCGTCGGTGCTCACCATCATCGTGTCCACGCCCGTGGGGCCGAGGCCGGTGTGCACGTCGATGAACACGGCCTCTGTGGCGCTGGTGGCAGCGGCGTACTTGCGCAGCACCTCCCGCAGCACTGTCACGCTGCGCTGCTCGCCGTCGCCGCCGTAGTAGACGCCATCAGCGTCGTGGTACTGCCCGGTGACGAGGGCGCGCTTCAGCTTCAGCATGCCGTGTTTCGCCACAGCCCGCGCGATGCGGAGGAGAAAGACGTAGCGGTCGATGAAGCGCGGCGGTGCGTCGGGCACGAGGAGACCGCGGAGGTCTTCGTAGCCGGCAATGTTGGGATCGCGCGTCTTGACCTCGGCCCACTGCGCCGCCGTGAGGTAGTTGCGGTTGAGGTCAACGTTCTTCTCGTTGAAACGGCGGAAGTGCGCCATGCCGTAAGGGTTGACGGCGTGCACGAAGAGGATCGACGGCCCAGCCGTTGCCGTTTCGTTCCACTCCTGCAGGAGCTTCACCTGGATGGCGCTGCCGGTGTACCCCTCGACACCGTGGGTGCCGCAAATGTGGACGAGCAGCTTGTCTGAGCGCGCCCCAGGGAAGAAAGCTGTGTCCATGAAATAGGTATTGCCGCCCCGCTTCACGATTTCGTGGTGGCCCAGCTCAGCCTTCGCCGCCTCTGCCGCGGCGAGAAAGCGTTCACGAGCGAGCTCGTAGGTGGCGGAAAAGAAGACCTCCGGGCACTCGGTCGCGTTAGTGTAGTTGCCGGTGCACCGCATCGGCTCCTGCAGCGGAACGAGGTCGATGAAGAGCAGCCCTGTGAGGATCACAAGGGCTGCCGTGAAGACGGCCTCGCACGTAACCCCCATGGCGGCGGTCTTGTCGAGGTGCGTGTGACCGGGAGTGGGCGGGGAAGATGAAGTGTGTGCTAATCGCCCTTTTTGCGTGTGCTTTGCTGCGCGTGGGTCTCTCTTCCCTTGTTGTTTAGAGGTGTGCACGTGAGGCAGAGCAATTGTTTGGCAGGTAGGAAGTGAAGCTGCGTTGTCGCGGAGGGGGTGGGGAGGGAGGTAGGGGGGAAGAGTCGTCGCAGAAGCGTAGTGAAAAGTAAGGCTGGTAGTAGGGGTCCGCGGTGGCACTGTTGGTGCTTCGTCGAACCAGGGAGGGGCATTCGAGCGGTTGCGTCGACGATGCCGTGTCCGCAGTCCGTCGAAGAGAGAGGAAGAGTGAGGGCGCACTCCCGAGGCTGTTCGGATTGCGTGTGTATATTTGTGTGTGTGTGATTCTCGTTTCTTTGGCGTTGCCGCACTCAACAGGAGGGGAGGTCGCACGGCTTTCTGCACAAGTGGGAGGGAGGGGGGGGGGGGCTGCTCGATGGCAACGCTCGCACCCGAAGGGGTGGGTGCGAAGGGTCGGGTAGTGCCTCTGGTCACCCCAAGCCTTGCCCCTCAAGTGCTGGGCTTGCTCAATCCCTCAGCGGACTCTATTTGAATGCGCAGCCTTGTGCAACGCGCGCCGGCGCACGTCTGCCGAACTCAAGGGTCACAAGAGGGGAATGTCGTGGTGGAATCGCAAGGTCACGATGCCGGCCCGCGCCGTCAGCTGCTTGGTGGCGCGAAGCACCTCGGTCTGCGTGGCCTCCACAACCTCTGCCAGCTGCGTCTCCAGCACGTGGAACTCACTCTTTGCGAGGGACTCGTCGGTGTCTGCGGCGAGGCGCTGCTGCAGCAGTATGGCGATTGCTCCAAAGAGGGGATCGGGCAGCACGCTTGCCAGCCCTACCAGGTGCTCGTGCAGAATGAGCACGAAGGTGTGCCGCGCGTGGGCCGGGCACTCCTGCAGGTCGCGCAGAGCACAGCGGAGGTGATGCAAGTGCATCAGCACACGCACCTCGGGGTAGCGCTCACTTAGCCCACCTGCCCCGGCTTGCGGCTCCGTCGGGGACACGCTGGGCTCCGCCGGTGGCATCAGCAGTGCGTCGAGCACCACCTCGGCGGAGCGGGCCGCGGTGCATTGCGAGGCGCAGAGGGCGATTAGGGAGAGGAGGAGGCGGTCCTCCGCTCTAAAGGCCTCCATTTGCACTTGTTCTTCTTCTGCACGGCGAGTAGGGTCTGAGGTGATGTCAGCGGATACCTGCGAGGGGCGGGGAGGGAAGCGAGTCTGGCTGTGGTACCAACAACGGAGGCAGGGTTAGGGAGGGAGGGCCGTTCGCGAGACGGTGCCCTTTGTTCCTCCTCTCTCTTCTTCACCGGAAACGTGCTTCCCGTGTGCTCCTGGTGGATGCAGAGCGGCAAAGCAAGCGGGTGTGCGATGCGGGGCCACTCCTCGAGAACGACTGTAAAAGAGGCGCAGAAGGAAGCACGGGGGAGTGAGAGGCGGAAAAGATAAAAAGGTGGCGGCTCACGGCGGTCTGGAAGCACGAGGAACGAACACGTGCGGCTCCTGATTTGCAAAACGGCGCGGGGGCACCTCGCTTCGTGTTTTTTTTTTTTTCGTTTTCCCTTTTCGCGAAGGGGAGGGGGGGGGGCGTATTGCAGTTTCCGTGCGCTGAGTGTGCTTTACCCAAGTCCCTCTTTGTTTGCGAACACCCCCCCCCCCCCCCCCCCCCCCCCCCCCCCCCCCCCCCCCCCCCCCGGGGGGGGGGGGGNCCGCCCCGCCCCGCCCCCCCCCCCGCTGCCCTCGACAACGCCTTGCGAGGGCGGAGGAGGAGTGAAGGGAGTCGGTGGTGAGGGGCACGGATGGAGTGGCACGAGTGAAGAAGCCACACGTGTGCCGAGCTCGAAGAAGGAAAGCGGCAGAGACTCGGTTTTGTTCTTTTTCGCTTTTAGCGTCCCTTCCTGTGCTGAGTGTAGGCGTTTGGAAGCTTGTGCGGTGCTAGCGCATCGAACGTGTAGCAGCTAGGTGGCGCCAAGGTCGCGCAGGAGGCGCCAGGCGGGATGTTCCGCTTGAAACGCCTTCAGCGCATCGCCGCGCAGGCCACACGCCATCAGGTCGAGTCGCAACGCCTTGCGCAGGTCCTCGATCGCCGCGGGCACCTGCTGCAGCTGCATCCGCGAGGTGCCCCGGCTGAAGTAGGCGTTGGCGGTCGCCGTCGCCTCGGGCGCGAGGTGAATCACTCGCGAGAAGTCGTCGATGGCCGCGTTGTACTTGCCGCACTTCTCAAAGCTGATGCCGCGGTTGTACAGCGCGTGTGCGTCATTCGCGTCGCAGGCGAGCACCTCGGTGTAGTCGCGAATCGCATCCTCAAAACTGTTCAAGCGAGCAAAGCAGTAGGCTCGGTTGTTCAGCACCTTCGGCGACGACGCGGGCAGCTCGCGCAGCGCCTTCGTGTAGTCCTCGATCGCTGCCTCGTACCGGCCCAGCTTGCGGAAGGCAAATGCGCGGTTGTTGTACGCCGTGTAGCTGTGCGGGGCGAGCTTGAGTGAGGCGGTGTAGTCGGCGATCGCCAGCTCCAGCTCACCCATGTTGCGGTACGTGTAGCCGCGGTTGTGCAGCCACGCGGCGTTGCACGAGTCGAGGCGGATGGCTGCGCTGAAGTCGGCCAGCGCCTTGTCGTACTGCTGCAGGTAGTCGTACACGAGGCCGCGCGCGTTGAGGGAGAAGGTGAGCTTCGGGTCTCGCTGCAGGGCGCGGGTGAAGTCCTTGACAGCCTCCTCGTGCCGCCCCAGCTTCTCCAAGGCGGCGCCGCGGTTGTGGTACGCGTTGGGATTCCCGCAGTCGATCTGCAGCGCCGCCGTATAGTCGGCCACCGCCTCGGCGTAGCGGCCGAGCTTGCTGTAGCAATACGCGCGGTTGTAGTGCGACTTGAAGTGCTTGGGGTCGAGGGCGATGGCGGCCGTGTAGTCCGCGATGGCCGCCGCGAAGGCCCCTTGCTTGCGCTGCGTGAAGCCGCGGTTGTGAAAAAAGTCTGGGTGGCGGCCGTCCAGCTCAATGGCGCGGCTGAAGGCATGCACGGCGCGGGCGTGGCAGCCGCGGTGGTCGTAGCTGATGCCGAGGTTGTAGTACGTGAAGGGGTTACGCGGGTCGAGGTCGAGGGCGGCGCGGTAGTCGTCGACGGCGAGGTCGTACTGGCTCAGCTTGTCGTGACAAAAGGCGCGGTTGAAGAGGGCCTTGAAGTGGCTCGGGCTCAGCCGCAGCGCCTGGGTGTACATCTCGACGGCCGCGGCGAGCTCGCCGCGGCGGCGGTACTGCAGCCCGCGCTGGTAAAAGGCGTTGCTACTGAGGAGAGGCGAGCCGGCGGGGGAGGGGCCACCGGAGCCGCTCGCGGTGTCGTCGAAGCTCACGCTGGTGAGGAAGGCGGCGTCGTCGTCGTCGTCGCTGGAGGAGGAGGAGAGGACGCAGGTGGGGTCCATGGCCGTCAGCAACTCGAGCCCGCTCTCGGGGTTCTCGCGGCGCGGGCTGTACGAGCCGGCAGACGCGTCGAGCGTGCGCGGCGGGCTCGGCACCGGCGCCGGCGCTGCGAGGGGCACACGCGAGGCGCTGCCGCCGCGCGAGGAGGCGGTGCTGGAAGACACGCCAGAGAGGAAGTCATCTTCGTTTGCGTTGCCCTCGTGACGGGCGCCAGAGCCGCGGCGCCCGAGCACGGCGGAGAGGGAGCGGGTGGCGACGCTCAAGGCGGGCACCGTGAAATCGGACACGGAGACGGCGGCGGCAACGCTGTCGGTGGCCACGTCGTGGGGCGTGCGAGGGACGCTGGACACGGCGAGCACGCTGGCCGACGACGGCGAGCGAGGCGACGCGTTCTCGGCGGCGAGTGGGTTCGCCAGGGACGACAGCGGCGCCACGTCTGCCGTCACGCCTGAGAGCGACGGCTGAAACGTGAGCGGACTCGTCTCCGCCGGTGCGGCAACTGTGCAGGCGGAGGACTGTGGTGGGAGGGAGGTGAGGGGATGCGCCGATGACGACGATGCAGCGAGGGCTCTACTCTGGTGCGTGTGCTCGTGTCGCCGCTGTCGGTGGCGCCGCCAGTTCTCCTTCTCCCTCCCCACCTCGTCAAGTCGCAGCGCTGTCTCGTAGTCCGCGATGGCCGCCGCAAAGTCGCCGAGACGTGCGTGGCAGGCGGCGCGCTCGTACTGCGCCCGCTGATGGGTCGGCGCGCGCTGCAGCACGGCGGTGAAGTCCCCCACCGCCTCATCCACCATGGTCAGGCGGGCTCGGCATACACCGCGGTAGAAGAGCGCATTGGTGAACTGATCCAGCGACGTGTCGGCCGATGCAGCTGCACTGGTGCGACCGTGCGAGGCGTCGCGGATCCATCCGTCTAGGTCCGTGCAGGCCGAGGCGTAGTCGTGCAGCTGGACGTACGCCTTGGCGCGTAGCAGACGCGTGAGCCCCGTGCCGGCGCCGCGCTGCAGTTGGTCGGTCAGCCGGGCCACCACCTCCTGCGGTGGCACGCCTGGACTGTAGTGCGAACTCGTCGTGCGAGAGGTGCTCGTCACCGTCGCCGCACCGGTTGTGGACGACATACTGGCGTGCATGTTGAGCCACGAAACTAAGCGGAGCAAGCGCTGAGGGGGGGGGAAGGGAAGGGATGGGAGACGATGCGTATGAGGGAGAGGGAGAAGAGCCCCAGTGGGCAGAGTCACGGCCCACGTCACCCCGCGCGGCGCTTGTGGGGCACCCGAAGGAGCAGCAACAACAAAGAGAAGGCTTAAACGGCAGCGCAGCAACACGCAGGAGATGAAGGAGAAGAGGCAAAGTCGAAAAAAGCAAAGAAAAACGTCAACTTGTTTTCGTTTGTTTTCTCGCGCGCGGCAGGTGTGATGCACGTGGAAACCCTTGACGAGGCAAGCGGTGTGTCTTCTTATTTGTGGAGAGTTTGGGGGGGGGAAGCTGAGAGTTTGGGGGAGAGGCAAGAGGACGGGGCCAGCCGGTGTCTTGCTGGACTATATCAAACGAAAGCCACACGGAGGCGCGTTGTGAGGCAGCGGGTCTCGGTGAGGGAGGCACCGCGACCAGCCCAAGTGCTGCACTGGCAGGTGCGGCAACCCGATAGAGTCGTGGAAACGAGAAAGAGAAGAGAGGGTGTGGTGGTGGTAGACGCAGAGGCGCACGTGTGGGGAGTTTGTTTGTTTAGAGAGGAGGGAGGGGCGGGGTGGTCATTGTGGGGGGGAGGGGGGGGGCAGCCCACTGGTAGGGAAAGCGCTGCGGTTCATCGCCCACGAACACTCTGTGAGCCACACAGCGTTGTCGAGGCAGCCCTGTGCTGGACCCCTTCTTCTGGCTTGCGGAGACGCCGCGTAGTTTTCTGCTGTTGCATCGTGCTTTACCCGTTTAGGTGATCCCTGCAAGGCACGGCAGAGCTTCAACAGCGGCGGCGAAGCACCACCACCACACAAGACGCGAAATTGCGTTTCGCAGTTTCCAACGCGCACACGCACAGGCAAGCGAGAGAGACCCGGCGCCTCCCGCCAGCCGCGGGGAGGCGCGTCAATCAACAGCATGACAAGGGCGGAGCGACGCCCTCCCAGAAGACGCCGATTCCACTCCGAGACAGCCACAGTCGTGTTGGCTCTTTCCGCATCAAGAAAAAAAAAGAGGACCACGCCGCCCACCGCGTCGGCAGCGCGGCACTCACCCGCGGGTGGACGGGGCCGCGTTTGCTAGCTGCACCATGCGCGAGCTGTTCGCCTCGCGGCCGCCGATGTGGTCAATGACGGACTTGTCGGTGGTGATGCCGCTGTCGTAGCCGATTGCGGTGACGGAGCTGCCTCGCACAAACAGCACCGCCGCGTAGCACTCCCGCGCCGTCTCGTGGGCGCCGTCGCGGTTGCGCCGCCGCTTCAGCATGCGCTGCCGCTCCACATCGGTCAGCACGAGGTTGCCGCAGCTGCTAAGCGAGACGAGGCGGCCACACAGCACACTGGCGTCGTCGAGCGTGACCCGGATGCGGTTTCCCACGTACGTTACGAGGCTCCGCTTCTCCGCTGCGAGTGGCGCACTTGGCGACGCTGCCGTTGCCATTCCGAAGTCGTGCGTTGAGGCACAAAGAGTGCAGGCAGAAATGCGGCGCAGTCGATTGTTGTCTCCGACTCTCGTGCACAGGGCAAGCGCGAGGCAAGCCAGCGTGTGCTTGTGCGTGTATGTGCAAGCTAGGCTCTTTCGAGGCGTGTGGCGAGTAATGGGGAAAGCACTGATGTCAGCGTGGTGGGTGGGGGGACGGGGGAGTGGCGAGTGGCAACAGAGGACCCGGACGAGCTGAGGGAGGGGGCGCGTGGGAAGCTTGCGTGTGTGTGTGTGTGTGTCTGGCAGCCGATACGTCTGCTTGTTGGTTCGACGCACTCGCTCTCTGTGAACGCGTAGCTGACGGTGGCGAGGGGAAACAGAGGGGGGAGGTGCAGAGGGGCGAGGTGCGGGGTGCTCGCTGGCCGCAGCCAAAAGGGGCACTTTCGATGGCTTCCGTGACGACGCAGGCGCCTTCCGACCAAGCAGTGTAGAATCGATGCTGCGCCCCGCACAAAGGGGCACGAGGTTTGGCATGCAGAGCGGAAGCTAACCTCATTAACAGCGGACGACACGCGCACCGACCCCGTAGAAACACGTGCCGGCGGCTGGTGCAGGAGAGAGAGAGAAAGCCACTGGCAGAAAGTCAGAGACCCCCACGGCGCGACCCGCCCTCAGTCCCTCTTTTCTTTTCTTCGCGTTCGCCGCCAAAACACAGGCCAGTACGCACGGACGGGGAGGATGTCTGGCGCGGTCGTGCTTGCAGGAAAGAACAAACACGTGAAGCACTGAAGCCAAACGCGACTCGGCAACAGTTAACAGCAACTAAAAAAAAAAACGAAGGGCGGCTACCGCGCCGGTGTCACACGTGGTGAGAGCCCGCGAGAGTGGCCAAAAGATAGGCGCCGCTGCTTCCCTTGCCCAAGTACCCCCACCTTCTGAACACACCGTGCCGTGCCGTCAGGTTCGCACGGAGCCGAGCACACGCCCCGCCACCGATGCCACCCACGACGCTGCTGGCGGGGGACTAGAGGAAGCCGTCAACGAGGTCCCTTTCGGCCCTCAGAAACCGCGAGGCAACGCGGCCCGGCTGCGGTGGCGGCTCCGTCGCGAAGATCCGGCGACAGACGCCGGCCTGGATGGCCGCCCACTCGCCGCGGTGCAGCCGCTCACCCTTCGCGTACCCCTGCCCCGGGAAGCGCGGGATCTGCTCGAAGACGTCCGGCGCGGCGCGGCGCAGCGGCAGAGACGACGGCCGGGTCTCGGGCGCCTCCGCGGCGTCGGGGAGGGGGTAGTCGCCCTCGCGCACCCAGGCCGGGATGTCGCGATTCCACAGTCGCCTCCACCACAGCGGACCAAAGTCGCCGAACTGCCGGTCAATCGGCTTGGCCGAGGTGAGGCCCACCTCGAGCGCCGGGGTGCGGCCGGCGGCGATGTCGTCCTCTGTGCGCTGCGCCCACTTCTCCACCGTGTCGAGGATCGGGACGGTGATGCCGAGGTCCGGGAAGTACACGGGAAATCCCACCTTGACGGACTCGACGAAGGGCAGGCACTCCTCAGTGGCGCTCAGCTGCACCGCCACCGACCCACTCCTCGACGAGTCGCACGACTCCTCCGCCCTGCCAGACGCGCCGTCGCGGCAGCCACCGGCCTCCCCGTGCGAGCACGACAGCGCCGCCGGCTCCGACTCGGCCCCGCCCGCAGAAGCCCCCTCGCCACGCCCTGCCTGCGCGCCTGCGGCGTCGACGGTGCTCGCCGAGGACGCGCTGACTGCGGTGGCGCTGCGTTGCTTCGCCGCGTCCGCGCGCGGCGGCGCCCCTGCCGTCCCTGCCGCTGCCACCGGCGTCGTCGTAGTCGAGCGGACGAGGCTGCGGTTGGTGCGCAAGAAGACGTTGTCGTCCAGCTCGTCGTCGCCGACGCGGCGCTCGTGCGTTTCCAGGCGGGGCATGATCTTGAAGATGCGCCGCACGTAGCAGTACTGCTTCGCGTTGTTCACATCGTCCTCGCAGACATCCGGGAAGTAGCGGCGGACGCGCTCGAAACAGGCCCAGCTCAGCGGATCCATGTTCTGCACGTGTGTGCGAATGCCGCGCTTGGCGAGGATGTGTGCCGAGTCCTGGATCGCCTCCGCCGCGGAGAAGTCGAGCACCGGCATGCGGCCGTGCTGAAAGTCGAGAATGAAGTCGGTGACCTTGAGGAAGATCTCGCTGTGGTGCACGTGCAGCATCTTCAGCATGCCGTCCACAAACTCCATGCAGGAGCCGAAGAAGAGAACGCCGTGAAGCTTGATGCGTAGCACCTTGACCTGCGGGAACCTCGCGTCGCCCATCACGTCGAGGAAGTTCACGTCGATCTCGTGTGGGCTGGCGGCCAGGGAGCGGTTCAGCACCGGGGTCGGCGCACTCGACGGCACCACGACCGTCGTCGTCACTTCCAGCGGCGCCGCGGGGAAATCGCGGCCGCCGGCCCGTGCCTCCATCTCCGCGGTGCTGATGGTGGTGTTTCTGGTGGCTGTGAAGCAACGCTCGCCGGCGTCAGCGAGTGGCGACGACTCGGCGCGGGGGTCCGCGTGCGCCGCCTGCGGTGCGCCGCTGTCCTCGGCGGCATCTGCGGCCTGCTCCGGTTGTGGTGCGTTGGGGTGCGGCGGGTGCTCTTGCTGCTGCGACTGCAGGTGGTGCAGCGCGCTGATGGTGTGGCGCGGGTGGCGACTCTCCACCGGCATGAGTCGCACCCGCCCGCGGGCCATGTTCCACATGAAGAACACGAGCGCCGCGGCCAATCCAGAAGCGGCACCGATGGCGAGGTCGGACAGCACCGTCACGACCGTCACGACGATGGCGACGACCGACTCCTGGAGGGAGATGCGCTGCAGAAAGATCATGGCCAGCATCCGCCAGTCCGCCGTCTTGGACGATACGCCGAAGAGCACGGCCGAGAGGGCGCCCATCGGCACAATGGCGATGACCATGTAGAGCGCGAGCGGGATGACGACCATAAGGACGGCGCAGATGAAGCTGCTCACACGGCGGGTGCCGGCGCCGCACTCGATGTTGAGGATGCACGGGCCAAACACGACGCAGCCGGACATGCCCTGGAAAAAGCCATTGACGATGTGCGCCGCTCCCAGCGCGAGCGACTCCCGCTCGAAGTTCGTCGGCGTCTCCGTCAGCTGCTGGATCTTGTAGCCGCTCATGAAGGACTCCACCGCCGACACGATAGCGGTCAAGACAGCGGCGACCATGACGTCCTTGATAGTGTCCGCGTCAGACCACTTCACGTCCGGCACCATCGGCTTCGGGAAGTTGCCGTGCAGCTGGTACAGGTCCCCGATCGTGACGGTGCCCATCTGGAAAATGTACTCGATCGCCGTGCCCACGACGATGGCGACAAAAGCGGAGGGGACGATGGTGGTGAAGTACGGCATCAGCATCATCACGGCATACGTGATGACGCAGATGATGGCGGTGTAGAGTGCCTGCAGGCCTGTCACGTAGTTCCCGTCCGGCCGCTTGAACTGCGGGATCTGGTTCACCACCATGCTCAGCGCCAGGCCGTTGCAGAAGCCAACCATGAGCGCCGAGGGCAGCAACCGCACCAGCCGCGCAAAGCGGAAAACGCCAGGCAGCAGCAGGAAGCAGCCGGCGATGACGGAGACGGCGCAGGCGGCGCCGTAGCCGTGCTTGTCGACGAGATCGGGGTAGAGCACCACGACGGCGCCGGCAATCGCCGTGATCTGACCAGGGCGGCCGCCAAACACGCAGCAGATGATGCCCAGAAAAAAGGACGAGTAAAGCCCCACGAGCGGCTCACCGTGACCCATCAGCGCGAAGGCAACCGACGGCGCCACCTGCGCCACCGCCAGCGTCACGCCGGCAAAGATGTCCGTCTTGAGGGCGATCAGCGACCCGTCCGACCAGCCCTCTGCGATGAGGAAGCGCATGAGCCAGTTGCGCGAGCTCGTCGGCGATGCCGCGCCGCTGGCGCCGTCGCCGCCAGCCGCCTCATGCGCGGGGGGACAGAGGCAGGAGAAGTACCACCTGAGGAAGCGCCCCACAGAGGAGCCGCCGTAGCGGTGAGCTGCTGGTCCGGCAGCCGAGTTCGTGGGCGGCGGGGCCACCCGCGCCTCGGCCGCGTCGAGGTCGACCGCTGGTGAGGAGGTCGCTGCCATGCTGTTGCCAGGTGAGCGGGGAGGGAGCGGGGGCTATGTGCCACTTGCCAGGCCACGAGTCCAGCAACGAGGCGTGCACCGCGAGGCGCCCTACCAAGGGGTGCCGAGGCAGGGAAAGGAGGGAGAAAAGGTCTGGAGAGGGAAAGCGGTGGCACACCTTTGGACCAAGAGCGCACTGCTTCCACCCTAGACACAAAGCCGCAGCCAGGAGAAAACGCCAAACAATAACCTCGGCGTGCCCGCACGCGCAAACGCACCGTGAGACGGGCACCCACTCACGCACACACGCACACACACACACACACTTGGCTGAGGGAAGAGGAAGCCGATGGGGTGGGGAAGGGCGCCAGAGGACGAGGAGAGGGAGGAGGGAGAGGACAGGGAAGCAGGAGCAATGAGGTGCAGGGACGGCGAGTAGACACCGTCGCGCCAGGGATGCTATGCGCTTCGACTCAGCGTAAATAGTCGGCGACGTCTGCAGCAGGGGTATGCACGAGGACGACGTTGCCTGAAAAACAAAATAAGGGAAATGACGAGGAGTGAAGGGGCCGTGACACGAAAGTGCGCCCCTTCCCGAGCCGGTCGCGGCAAACAAGGAGAGGGGAGGCGAGCAAAAGACAAAGGGCGGAGTGCCGGCCAAGCGAAG
The DNA here is from genome assembly GCA_030849075.1 of Zelonia costaricensis. Classification (NCBI taxonomy): domain Eukaryota; phylum Euglenozoa; class Kinetoplastea; order Trypanosomatida; family Trypanosomatidae; genus Zelonia; species Zelonia costaricensis. The sequence continues at coordinate 13,300 of JASAOO010003512.1, forward strand.
CAAGGGGCCGCCAAGGCAGGCCCTGCGCGAAATGGACCACCTAGTTTGGGAAGAAAAACGAGTGCGTAGTGTGCCCAGCGGCTTGGCGCATCCACGAGCAGGCCCGGACACAGCACTGGGACGAGGGTAAGTGGAGGCGAAGGAGGGGGAGCCACAGAAGCAGCCTCAAGTAGGGTCGACTTCGTAATGAGAGAGAAACAACGCAGACCACGAGGATGCACTCACACACACATACGTGGAAAAGCGACAACACCGAAGAAAAGGTCGAGGTGGTGCCGCACGGTTAGCTCGAGTTGCACCGGCTGAAAGAGATGGAAAGAAAAAGAAGGGCACGAGGCAGAGAAGCGTGCGAAGAAGAGGAGACAAAGAAAGGAAAAGAAAGCTCACGTGTACCTTGTCTGTCCGCTGTGCGTGTGTGTGGGCGCGTCTGTGTGCGTATTTGTATGCGTGTGGGTGTGTGTGTGTGTGTATGCTACTCGCCTTCAGTCCCGGTGGCGGGCCGTTGACAGGTGACGGCGGCACACACGGAGACAGTGAGGGGGGGGGAGAGCAATTACCACGAGAGCGAGAGAGAGAGAAAGAGAGCAGGAGACGGGGAAGAAGAGAAAGTGAAGCGTTGACCGACAGTGACGGACGAAAGAGCGGGGGGACGAGATGGGAGGTGTGTACCGCCGAGGCGCACGTGATAGAAACGGCCAAACTAAGAACGAAAACAGGGCAGAAAAAAAAAACGGGGCGGTGTCGGTCGATGCAGCGCAACGGACAAGTTGAAGAGGAGTGCGAGCGTAGAGTGAACGAGTCAACAATAAGAGGCACGGAGGGAGAGAGAGAAGCAACTACGGCAATAGAGAACACGAGGCACCGAATAGACCGGACCGTCTCGCGCGCAGCGGTCCAGGGCGGGATCAGCGCAAAGTGTCGAAAGGCAGAGAGGGAGGCGCAGAGTGCGGTCACGGTGGAAGGCAAAGTTTTTTTTTTTTAAAAGGGGGTAAAAACACAAGGTGACGTGACGCGTTGTCCCGCTTCCTCTTGTTGACCTTTGCTGCTTCGCTTGTGTGCCGTGTTGCTTGTGTGCGTGATGTATAGCGCGCTGCGTCTTTTAGGGTGGAGGAGGGACTCGAAGAAGATAGAGGGGGTAAGGGGGGGGAGGAAGGGAGAGGACGGAGAGGGGGAGGCCTGCTTGTGGTGTAGCACTAGGCGCAGGTGAGAGAGGGAGTGTGTGGAGAGGGGGGGGGAGCGTGAGGCGCCGTGAGTGGGCTGGTACGACGCGTTGCGCACGCGTTGTTTCGGTGGATCGGATTTGTGCACGGTATGCTCAGGCGACGCGCTACACCGTGTGTCGTCATCGCGCGCGGCAGTGCCAAACAAGTGATTCGGAGCGATGAAGGGGCAAGAGAGAAGAGGGGGGGTGGAGATGCGATAGAGGACCCAAGAAGAATTGCGGATGGCGGGACACACGTTGTAACCGGCCGGAGAGAGAGGGGGTGGGCAACATCGTGAAGAAGAAGAAGCAACGAGGTGCACAGGAGGGGGCGTGTACTTCTTCTCTTTTTTGTGTTTGTGCATCCGCCACTCCTCCACTGCTCGAGACATGAGAGCACTGCCAATTTCCATTTTCATCGCACCGGCGGAGACGAACGAACGTCACAGAGCCTTATGAAAGCACCTCGTCGTGACGCTTACGCATAGGTGTGCTTCACTTCGGCGCCGCGCCGCTTCGCTGCGGACGGCTCGGATCGACGCGCTGTCTTTCTTCACTTGTTTCGCTGCTATCCCGTTCAGACCATGAAGCACTGGCACGATGGTGCGCCGCTTCGACTCCGCAGCAGCGGCAGATGAGAAATTAATCGAGAGGCGCCACCGTGGCAGGTTTACACTTTACGGACGTCACGAGCGAATGTGCGCACGCTCGCTCCGCCTCACAACGACCAACGACATCAGCGAACATGACAGCGCTCGTCCCACAAGCAGTGTCATACAGAAGAGTAGGCAAAGCAGACGAACACGCGAGCTGCGCACCGGAAGGGGGGGGTGCTCCTCAGCCCACGCCTCTACTTCTTCGCCTTCTTGGCAGGGGGCGCAGGCTCCGTCTTGCTGACCTTGCTCCCGTTCGCCTCGCTGCTGGGCGCGGTGCCGGCACCCTGCAGCTCGAACTCCTCCTTCTGGCGGCGCTGACGCGGGGCGAGGAACGCCTGGCCGCTCTCCATCGCAATATCCTCCAACCGCTTCGGCGGCGCGGGCGGGAAGATGGTCTTCTCCTTGCCCGCCTGCTTGCGCTTCGACTCCTTCACCCGTTCCTTCTTCATCTTGCGCACCGCCTTCTGCTTCTCTTTGTTCGGCTGCGACTTCTTGTAGACGGGAATGAAGCGCGACCAGTCCTCGTGCTTCATGTCCTCGCGCTTGCTCAGCTCCCGCTTGATGAGCAGCTGCTTGAGGCCGTAGATGGGGTGGATGTTGTTCATGCAATCCTCGACGATGCCGCGCACCATCTGCGTGCCCTTGACAGGCCCCATCACCGCCACCGTCTTGCCCTGCACCAGCACGTAGCAGCCCGTCAAAATCTCCAGCGCCTTTAGCGTCTGCGCCTTCGGGCCGATGAGGCGGTCGCGCCGCTTCACGAAGCGCCGCACGCTGCCGCCCTTGACGCCGATGTTGATTATGTCGCACGTGATGTCGGTCTGGAAGATCTTCTGCGCCTGCGCTAGCGGGACATTGCGCGCCAGCAGCTTGATGAAGTCGCGCGCGTCGACGATCGCGTACGGGTCCCATGTGCGCCGCGTCGTGGCAACCGTCATGCTGCCCTCCAGCAGGTCCAGCTTGCCGACGAGTTGGTGCTGGCCGAGCAGCTCCTCGACGGCGGGCCAGATGCTTTTGATGTACCTCTCGAGGTAGGACGGGAAGAGGGTTGCGAAGGTGGTCTCGTCGACGCAGCACGCCCCCTCTGGCACGTCGTCCTGTGTAAGCGTCGGCACATGATACTTGGAGTTGCTGTTGGAGGAGGTCATCTCGCCCTCTCCGCAGCAGCGGCAGCGGCAACGCCCAGCAAAGGATACAGAGAAAGAGAGGGAGAGAGTTGTGACGAGAACGCAACTTCTAGGGGAAGGGAAGCACCAACGAGCTTCCGTCCTACTGAGGTGGTTCTTGCGCGAAGCAGAAAGTGCGAGAGTGCAACGCGCGTTCGCGTTTTCTTTTCGGTGTCGCTTGGCGCGGGAGGGCACGCGTGCTCTGTGAAGGAAGTGTGCGGGAGGGAAAGGGGTATTCCGTTTTGCATAAAAGCGGCAGAGGGAAAAGTGGGGGAAGGCGAGAGCAGTGCATTGTTAGACAAGCGACACAGACAGAGACAGCGTCAGTCTAGAATGGAGTACGTAAGGGGAACGCTCAAGGCAAAGGCGCAGCCTGGAGAACTCTAAACCTCCGCCCCACTCCCTCCCTCCCTCCGAAGCGACGGAGGGATGTGACACTACATGAGCTGTGCAGGCGTACGCGTATGGACACGCTGCGACGACACTAAAGCTTGCTCACCTGCACGGGAGCGTGCCTACTCTCCCCTGCCCGCTTGCAATGTCGGATTGCCAGCGTGTGTGTGTGTGTGTGTGTGTCCTCATCACGGTTGCACCACCTCCTTTTCTTTCTCTTTTCAAGTAGCTGAGTCAGCCGCATTTCTATCAAACAAGATGAACGTCGCTTGAGGCACACGGTGTGCACCTACACAAGATGCGCAAGACGGCGCGCACATGCAACTACACACATACGCACACGCACCGCAGCCCGATCCACAGCACTCCCCCGACCACAGACCGCACGAGCACAGCAGAGTGTGGTGCTGGACAGAGAACGCGCAGCGAGGGAAAGACAAGGAGGAGAGAGGAGTTAGGCTCCTGCGGTTCCGGCCACCCCACCCCCTTCCCCCTCCCCCTCTCCTCACCCGAAGCTTCCCCTGCACACACACACACCCGCACACACGTACGCACAGATGTGCACACGTACACCGCTACTCGAACTCCCACCCGCCCAGCTCCGTAGCTTTGAGGATGCGTACCGGCACAATGATCTCGTTGTCCGCCGGCACCACGACCTTGTCGTCGTCGAAGGGCACGGCGATGTCGCCGACGGCGGGGCCGACGTGGATGGAGTTGAAGGAGCGCTGGAGCAGCCCGGCCAGCGTTTTACGCACATCGCCGTAGCGGCCCCCCTTGGGGCACGCAATGAAGGTGACCGTGCTCTTGCTCTCGCACCGCACCGAGCAGGTGAAGTCCTCAAAGAGCTTTGTTTGATTCATGGCGGCGGCGCAGCAGCAGCGGCGTTGCAGGAGTTGCCGTCGTGTGTGTGTGTGGGTGGGGGGGGGGGGCCAAGAGGGCACGCTGACGCGGGCTCACAGAATCGCAGCGGATGTCGCGGTGGTGCAAGTCTGTGAGAGGTGCGCGTGGCAGCACAAGGCGAGAAGAGCCAACACAAAAAAGACAAAGCCGCGGTGAAAGGGGGGGGGGACTCGTCGTCGCCCCTCACTACGACAGCGGCGGCGGAGAGGAGGAAGGAATGGAGAAGCCTGGAGAGGGGAGGGGGCGGGCAGGCACCCGGATCTGTGAAGGGAGGCAGCACCTCGGCAGCACGAGAGTGGGGCAAAGGAAAGCACGCAGAGGGGCAGCCACCGATTCAGTGGTCGAGCGACGCAGTGCGGGGCTGTCGATCGGGGGAGAGAAGACGAGCGGGGTGTTTCGTGTGTTTTCGCCACGATAGACACACACGACGATTGACGCGAGGGGGGATGGTAAGGTGGAGAACGTGACGCGCCTGAAGGGCGACGGGGAATCCAAGAAGCGCGTCTGCAAGCGCGCGGCCACGTGCGAGAGCGGCATTGCCTTCTGCTCAAACTCTCCCCGTTTCAGCACTGCCGGATGTCTGCATGGTGTAGAGGTGGCCAGCACGGAGGGGCGAGAGGAGGGGAGGAGAACACGTGGCTATGGGCAGTGCGTCACCGTCGCTAATGCTGCGCACATGTGCCCATCCCCACGCAGCGGTGCCGGGAGTCCGCCAAAGCGGCGAGTACCTCCGCGTAGGCTTCTCTGAAACTCCACATACGCACGCGCCACTTTCCCCTCTCAACATCCTCTCCTTCTTTTCTCTTGATGTCGTTTGTTTCTTTCTTTGTTGTTGTTGTCGGGTCGTCATCGCCCAAGCAGACTCTGGACGCGCCCGCGGCGTCCCTTCAAGCGTCGCACACAAACATGTGCACATGCGCCAAGCACGCCCGCACACAAACCGAAAAACACAAGACATCTCCCATCATCTACGGAACGTGAAGAAAAAGGGATCATGAAACTCGCACACGTATTATATAGAGATTGACAACACAAGCAACCAGCCGGCACCACCGAGGCAAAGAGAGAAATGGGGGTAGACAGCGCAGGCACGGTAGTCAGGCGCTGCAGCACGGAAGAGGGGTGGAAGGAGTAGAGGGGCGCGACCTCTACTGCGTCTGCGGCGCTGGACCGGGGACGGTCGCGGCAGCGCAGACCACCACCGTCGCTGGCTCGCCTCGCGGTGCGGGTAGCAGCGTGTTGGTGGTCTGTATGTGGTCGTGCACGTCCTCCTCCTGCACGTTGGTCTGCCCCGGCCGCGTCGCCCCGAGGGTGACCGGCACGACGCGCCTCGTCGCCTGCAGGAGCTTCATGCCCTCCACGAGGCCGACCATCTTGCTCTGCCGGCGCATGTACTGCTCCGAGAGCGTGACGGGCGCGACCGGGTCGGCGTTGTACAGCGTGGCGAGAACGTCGTTGAGGGTAAGCAGCCCCACCATTGCCCCGGAGGTGTCGTAGATGACGGCCATGTTCGACGGCCCATTGCGGAAGGCGAGGTAGGCGTCGTAGAGCGACGCGTCCTGCGACAAGCGCATCACCTCACGCAGCGGGTAGTCGCTCACGAGCGGCGCCGGGTCCGGCTGCGAAAAGCAGAGCGAGACGAGCGAGTTGACGATGAGGGCGCCGATGATGTGGCGCCGGTCCTCGCCGAAGTAGACGGGCACGCGGCTGTAGCCAGCCGTGAGAATGCGCAGGATTGTCTTGCGGTCAAGGGCGTCGCGGGAGGAGAGCATAAAGGCGTCCTCGGCCTTGGTGCGCAGGTGCTCCTGCACCGTGTCGGTCGACAGCAGCATCGCCGCCTGCAGCATCTTCACCTCCGACTCACGCAGCTGATACGGCGAGCCGCCCTCGTTCGACCCCGTTGCAGCGGCAGCACCGCCCGTCCCGGCAGCCCCACCGCCACTGCGGCCACCGTCGCCGACTCGGATCGCCGTGGCCTGCATCACCGTGCCCTCCTCCTCGTCCCCCTCGGCGCCGTTGTCTTCCAGCTGCGGGCCGACAATGAGAGCGGCGAGGTCCTCGCGGTCGAGCGGCTCCTCGTTGTGGCCCAGCAGCCGGTCCAGCAGCCGGCCCATCGGGTAGCTCACGGGCGCCGTGACGATGATGGCGAACCAGATGGCGTGGATGAAGAAGGCGCAGACCGGAATGGCCCACCGCACAAAGACGGCAAGCGGGACGACCTCGCCGGCGAAGAGGACGGCGGTGATGGACACGATGAGGGCCGTGATCTCGTCGAACATCGCCTCCAGCAAAATCGGCAGCGTCATCACGAAGACGGCGTTCATCAGGACCAGCGCCACCAGCGTCCAGTGCTGCAGCTTCAGCACGCCCAGCAGCGCCGTCGCCTGCTGCCGCTCCTTTGGCGTCCCCGTCGTCGTCAGCACGCGCAGGAAGAGGCGGTCAATTGAAAAGAGGGCGATCTGCAGCCCGACGAAGAAGCCGGCGCCGGCGACGCACACGACGGCGGCGACGCTGTACCACACCATCTGCGTGTGTGTCAGGCCATCTCCTCCGTGCCCGTTGGACGGCGAGGACGATGTCATTCACCAGCGCGTTGTGCAGTGTGGTTCGTTTTGTTTTCCGTTTCCGGTTTTCTCTGGTGTGGGGCGTGTGCTGTTGTACGCAGCTGAACGATCCCGGCTGGGCCTTGAAGACGAGCCGTCGCGGCGCAGAAACTGGTGAAAGGTGTGTGTGTGGTGTGGGGGGGGGGGCACACGGGAAGCGCACCTCACAGCTTCGAGTACTGGGCACGTGTGCGATTCTCTCCCGTTTTCTGTCTTAGTGTGTTGAAGTGAGGAAGTAGAGGAGGGCTGCGAAGACGGCGCAACGCGACCCACAAAAAACACTGAGAACACGCTGGTACGATCTTTTCAAAGAGAAGACGACAGGAAGGTGACAAATGAAGTCGCCCACGCAGATGAAAAATGGAGCTTTTTTGCGCGTCAGCTCAGGACCAACGCAGTGGCAAGTGAAGGCGGCAGAACCACTCACACGCAGACACGGACGGACTACGCAAATACACAAACGTGCGCACACACCGTAAAACACACAAACAAAAAACGAACGTCGACCGTCAGCCTTTACATGCACCGCTGGGTGCTGAATGGGACGCCGAAGAGACGGAGAAGGGAGGGAAAACGGGGGTGAGGGAGCTGGGGAGAGTGAGGGGCACGCACGTGGATGGACGACAAGCAGCGAACGAAGAAAAGGGGGCGCAGTGAGGTCAGAGACGGTGTCACCAAGGCAGAATGGATAAAGACAAGAGTAGCGCACAAAACAAGCACACAGGGCAGAAGACGACTCCGCCACGACGAAAGCAAAGGGAGCGGCCTCGCAAACGAGTCGGTGGGGGGAAGGGGATGTTGTCGCTGTGCAGGCAAGCCGAGGTGTCCAGACAAAACTAGGAGCTGCAGATGCACGAGTCACACAGCGAGAGTGCACGGGAACGGACGAGGGGGGGGGGTAAGGGCGCGGCAGGTTCGACCCTAGCAGCGGCGGTGACACGGGTACAAGAGAGGTCTTGCCACTATCTCACACAATTCGTGCACTTGTCTCAGTGGGGGCTTGCGAGACTGCTGGATCATAAACGGACAATCCGAAGCACGCTGACGGCGTTCTTTTTTTGTTGTTGTTGGTAACGTTGCAGTTCTACAAGACATGCGGCGCAATAGACTACAGAGCGGGGGAAAGTGGTAGCATACCGAGCGCGGCAGGCGGGGGGGAGCACTACACGAACTTAACGTGGTGGCATCGAGACGCAGCGTCACAGAGCACGGCAGTCGTGTGAAGCACCACACGTGAGCAGGACAAAAGCGAGGCGGGAAGGAGAACAACAAAAAGCGCAATGGGCTAGAAAAAGAGAGCTAAAAGGAAGTGTTGGCGGGAGGGGGGGGGGCGGGGATCACGATGGCAGATCTTGGGGCGTGCCTCAGTTGAGGACAGAGGGGGGGCGGGTGTGAGGGAGGGGGGAGAGAGGGGAGCGAGGTGAGGCGGGGGGTGGCCGCGTCATGGAGGAGAGGGAAGGGAGAAGCAACAATGTGGGGGAGGGCATCGCATACGGCTGCGGCTCCATGTGGGAGGCGTGGCGCTCTCAAGCGCAGATTCCATGCTGTGCATTGAAGGGTGAGCCTGTGCCTAGACAAGGTAGAGGAAACAGTACGCGTCCATGCGCCACGTCTCCCTTCGGCGCTCTCGCTGGGCCCCTCTGAGAACTGAGGTGAGAGGCACGCACACACGCGCGCGCGGAGCAGTACGTACCACGTCCCGAGAAGCCGCTGAGGACTCTGCTCCGCGACGTGCAGCCTCTCTGCATCTTCTCACTCGCGTTGTAAGCGTGGACTCCTACAGCCGCTTCTTGTTGATGTACTCTGTTTGCTTGTTCGTTGTCTCGGTTGCTGATAGAAGAATCCACTTACCCTAGTTTTATGTTTATCTCACCCACTCAGCAATGTGACGGCTGCGCTCTCCATGCTGCACCTCGCGCTCTTGCAAAGGCAATGCATGCACAAGCGGCTGCGTGTCGAGTAGTTGCGCATCATCGCTCCGGCAACCAACCATGCGCGCAGCCTTCGACAGCCCCACGAGAACAGCCTGCATCCACGCCGCGCAACGACGTCATCCAGCACTGCCACTAACACAGACGCACACACACACACACACAGAGACACACTCACACAACAAGAGGAAACAAGAGACACCACGTTAAGCAACTACACGTTTACACAGACACAGACAAGAGGCAAACTCAGAGACACACAGGCAAGGGAGAGAGGGGCGATGACCAGAAAACGCGCCCACAAAGCAACAACAAAAAGAGAAACGACAAGGCAGTCACGGCAACTTCAACAGACACACACACACAGGTGTTGGGGCAGGCAGAGTTCCCGTGTGCTGTGCGCACTCGGCCAGGGACAAACGCACGCCACACGAGACACAGTCGATGCATCCACGCATCAAGAAATGTGCCATCGCTCTCCCTCCCTCCGTCCCTCTCTCGCAGTGCGTTTCGCGTCTGTGCGCTGCCCTGCCCTACTCGACGTCCTCATCCTCACCCTCCTCCTCGTCCTCCTCCGAGTCGTCCTCGTCGCTGTCGTCGTCATCGTCCTCCTCCTCGACGGCGATGAGCTCCGGCTTGTCGCCGGGCTTCATGAGGATGGATGGGCAGATGGAGTGGCCCTCGATGAAGGGGCGCATGATGTTGTCTACGATGGCCCACATGTTCGACACGTCAATACCGAACTGCGTGGCCAGCGAGGCCGGCGAGTAGGTCTGCACGGCGAGCACCTCGTGCTGCTTGTGGTCGTAGACGCGCTGCCCCTTCTCCATCTTCTCCTCGCACGTCACGAAGCCGATCTTCATCAGCTTCGCGTCCGACAGCAGCGACAGCGCCGTCCAGCGGGCGATCTTGCACCCGTTCTTGGCGTACTCGATCGGCAAGAAGGCGGCGGCGTTCTTGAGGCCCTCGCGGCGCCACGACATGTCCTTCTCCGTCACCACGCACTGCTCCAGCAGCGCAAAGCAGCGCACACGGTCGTTCGTGCCCGGCATCAGCGCGTCGATCTCGCAGCGCACGACGACGTCGTAGCGGTCCGGCGTGCCGTCGTGCATGATGAAGCGACGGTAGCTGTACATGCGCGGCTGCTTGCGCGAGAAGGGGCTGCGGTTCGTCTTGACCTGCGCAAAGCTCTTCGCGCACGCGGCGCGGGTGAAGCAGTCGAACACCTTCGTCGACTCCTCGCCGAGGGCCGAGATGCGCTCAGCGCGGTTCTCCGCGCCCTCAGACGGGCGGATGTCGCTGCCGGCCGTCTCGCTCACCCACTGCTTCTCGACGTTGCAGTCATCGCCCTTGACGAGAATCCAGATGTTGTTGTAGTTGAGCACGCGGATGTGCCACGGGTAGGAGGAGCGGGTGCACACCATCAGCAGCGACAGAATCTCGTCCGTGACGACGACGAGCGGGTAGCGCTGGGCCTCGGCCATGATCTTGCGCAGCTCGGGGTCCTCGGTGGTGAGGCCGCGGAGGAAGAAGTCATCCTCGTACTTGGACTCGTCCAGCGGGATGGGGCGGGTGTAGGTGGCCCCCTCGATGCCAGTGTTGTAGAGCGGCGGCGTGCCGTAGAGGCCGAGCTCGATCACCTTGGGCAGCGCATCCATGCGCAGCTTCGCCAGGTCCGTCTGCTTCATCACGTGCTGCACCACCGCCATGGCGGAAGCGCTGTACGTGTTCGACAGCTCGGTGACCTTGCGGCGGTTGCGGCGCTGGTTGTTGTTGCGGTTGTCCTTGCCACCCTTCTTGCCAGCCGGCCCCTTCGCGTTGCGTGGCCCGTTGTTGCGCGGGTTGAAGCGCACCGTCTTCTCGCGCTCCGTGCGCAGGGCGTTGAGGCGGGCGTTGTCCTCCACCTGCTTGAACACCTTGCGCTTGTTCACCGTCACAGCCTCGTCCTCGCTGTCGCTGGCCGACGCCTCCGTCTCCTTCTTGTACGTGAACCAGTCCAGCGCCTCCAGCGGGTCGGCCTTGGAGTAAAGCTCGAAGGGGGCGCCATCCTCCAGCCGCATCTCCTCCTCCGGCGGCCCCCAGGAGAACTGGGGGTTGATGTACATCTCCGGCAGCACGAAGGCCATCTTTGCGGCAAAGGGAGAACGGAGGGGTGAGGGTTAGGTGTAGTGAACAGTGGCAGGGGGATGGGGGGGGGGGGTAGGCGGAAGGAGCTGAGTCGAGTCGTGGGAGTGTCACGCCAGCGGCGAAGGTGCGGAGATGCGGAAACGAAACTGCGGTGGTACAGGGCGGATGTGCAGGGAATGAAAGCGGGGACACAAGAGGGGGGAGGGGGAGGGAGAGGAGGAGAGGGTGGGGAGCGTGGTGCCGGCATCTGCTGGACGTAGGGCGGCGCCGCGTACCGTCGCACGGTGCTGTCGGTGGTCGGGGCAGGGCCGCAGCACCGGCCCGCGCGTTGAGACACAAGCACGCACTCACACGCCCTCACCGCAGCGGCGAAAGCGGCGCGTGAAACGGTGCCGGGATGTCGCCGGGCAGAGCAGCGACCAGCAACGCGAAAACAAGCGAAGCCGTGAGACACGTTCGAAGGCACCCGCACATGGGCACTGTGTCGCTGCGACGGGGATGGGGAGGGGCGGACGCTGCGCCAACGGTCAAACTTGCTGCGATGGCGTCACAGGGCATGACCCCACCCTTCACGCGCGACTGATCAACTCTCTTGTTTCTTCTTTCTATGCGGACTGATGTGTTTGTGAGGAAGCGAGAATTAGGGATCACCCGGTGAGGGAGAAAGGCGGAGGGTTTGGGGGCACGAGGGAGGAGGGCAAGCAAAGCGAGGACACGACGCCAAGCGGCAGGGGGGGTCCATGAACACGTCCACACGCGGCGACGCGCACAGTCTGACACAAGGGGGGGGAGGGGGGGGGGCCAGAAGAAGAAGGAAGAAAAAAAAAGTCAAGACGCACGTGGTGCGGTCGCATGCGGCCTCCGGGCATGTGTGCGAGTAGAGAGGCGCGACGTCGCTGTCACCTGGAGTGCCGCGAGGAGCCGGAAGCGGTGCTGGCGATGCTGCCGTTGGGCATTGCGCGGGGCGGGTGCCCGTTCTGCGGGGTCGTGAGGTCTTCGCGGGAGCTGTGCGGGGAGCCGCGCGGCAGCCGCGCGGAGCGGCGGCCGTCGTGGGTTGACCGCAACGACGGCGACGAGTAGTTCGAGAAGGACGGAAAGTTGTCGCTGGAGTCGTCGGTGTGGACGGCCGAGGCGGCGGCGCGCAGCCACGGGTGCTGCAGCAGCTCGTCCGCCGAGGCCCGCTTCATCACGTCGCGCTCGAAGCAGCGGAAGAGGAAGTCGCGGCACTGGTCGGACGTCTCCTCCGGGATTTGTGGGATGTCGTTGGTGGAGCCGACGTAGAACATGGCCGAGTACACGTTGTCGAACTCCTCGCGCCACGGCGGCTCGCCGCCGTTGAGCATCTCGACGACGGTGCACCCCACCGACCAGATGTCTGCCTTGGTGCCGTACGCCTCGCTCCGGATCACCTCGGGCGCCATCCAGAAGGGCGACCCCACGAGGGTGCCGCAGCCGCCCTGACTCGCATTCGCGATGTTGGCCAGCGACTTGCTGCACCCGAAGTCCGCCAGCTTGGCAACGCCGTAGCCGTCGATCAGGATGTTCTCGCCCTTGATGTCGCGGTGCACCACGCCCTTCTCGTGCAGGTACTGCAGGCCGCGCAGGATCTGAAACGAGTACAGCTGCATGACGGCCTCCGTGAGGTGGGTGAACTTGCGCACAATCGAGGTGAGGCTGCCGCCGACCGCGAACTCCATGAAGACGAGCATCGTGTCGTGAATCGTGTGGGCGCCGAAGTACCGGATGATGTTCGGGTGCGACAGCTCGCGCAGCATGTTCACCTCCGCCTTGACGCTCGCCAGCGCCTCCGGGCTCTCGCTGACGACGTTGACGTACTTGACGGCGACGAGCTTGCCATTGGTCAAGATGCCGAGGTGGACGGTGCCGTAGCTGCCCTTGCCCAGCGCCGGCCCGCAGCTGAACGTCTCCATCTCCTCCATCGTGAGCAGGCTGCTGTGCTGCATGTTGGGCGACATGATGGGCAGCATGTTGGACGGGTCGTCGAGGTCGTAGTGGCTGAACGAGGAGGTGGTGCTGTGCCCATGCAGCAGCTGCTCCTCATTGCTGCCGCTGCAGCCGAGGATGTAGGGCCGCAGCAGCCGGTGCGTCTCGAAGCGGTAGCGCTCCTGCTTCTCCTGGTACTCGATGCGCAGCCGCGCAATCGCGTTGAGGACGTTTTCGCGCTCGAGGGTGTCGGTGCAGGCGTACACTTCGCTCTTGAGGTCGTGGATGTGGTTGCGGATCTGCACCATCGAGCAGCGCAGCGCGTCAATCGAGACGTCGCTGGTGGACGTCGTCTGCTCCTCCACAAAGAGGACGTTGCGCCAGAAGTTGACGAAGAGCGTTATGGCAAAGACAGCGGAGGCGACGCGGAACATGCCCGTGCCCTGCGTGCAGTCCGTGTAGACGCCGGTGCGCACGAGCACCGTGTACAGGATGATGGTGGGGTAGACGAAGAAGGACTGCATCGTCAGGATGGCCATGAAGCGGTTCACGTTGCGGTACGCCGTGGGCGGGAACTTGACAATCATCAGCAGGCGCAGCAGCTGGAAGGCGACGCAGTTGAAGACGGTCAAGAGCGGGTTGCTGTAGAAGACCTTCCACATCACCGTCTCCCACATCTGCACCGAAAAGTAGAGAAACATGATCGACGCCCGCACGCGCAGATCCATGTTCGGCAGCCGCATCTGGTTCGTCAGAATGCTCGACGGCGCCATCACACCCATCGAGATGAAGGCGATCACCGACACGCCGACCCACACGTCCAGGCGGACGTCCTCGTACGTCGGCACACCGCGCAGCAGCGTCGGCCAGGCGATCGTGTCGACCACTGAGGACATCAGCGAGGCCAGGAAGATGAAGTTGAGGATGGTCAGCCCGGTGTACAGCTTCGGCGCCACGTCCAGCAGGAACGGCTGACGCCGCCGGACGTACGCGACGAGCGGGGTGCCCCACTTCTGCATGCACACAAAGAGAGTGAGCCACACAATGTAGAACATGCCGACCTTGCGCGCCCAGCTGAAGGGGCGCTGGTGGTGGGGCATCAGCAGCCGCATGCCCTGCATGAACACGCTCGCCACCGACGGGAGCGGCGCGGGGAGGCCGGGGTGGAAGGCCGCGACGGTGTTCTGGAAGCTGATCACGGTGAGCCGGCAGAAGGAGAAGTAGTTGACGGCGCTGTGGCTGAGCTCGTCCCACGTCAGGGTCAGCTGCAGCGGGCACGGCGACTGCAGGTCCGCCCACCACTCCCGGTACGTGAAGCCCCACATCGAGAGCAGCACGTGGAGGGTGCCGATGCCGCACGCAAGGCCGAAGAGCGACATCCACAGCATGTCGCGCCGCACCGGCTGATCCGCTGGCGGGTCGTACGGCTCTCGCAGCCAGAAGAGAATGATGAAGCTGCGCCGCGCGTCGTAGTCGCGCACAACGTCCTCGGGGCACTCCATGTCCGGCCGCAGGTTCGCCAGCACGCGGCGCCGCTGCTCCTCGTGCTCCTTGGCGATGTCGGTGAGCACCGGCTGCCCGTCCGGCCCCGGCGGCGGCGCGGCACCGAGGCCGTCGTCGTCGCTCGAGGCGAGGCAGCGCACGCGCACGCGGCCGTCCGGTTGCGCCGGCACGACCGCGCCGAGCACCGCGAGGTCGTCGACGCACACAGGCCCTGCCACGCCATGCACCTCGATCAGGCCGTCCCGCTTCATCTCCACCTTGCCCTGCAACACCGCCCGCCGCGGCTCGTTCACCACCAGCGTACCCTCGACGACGATGTGCGGCGCCACGAGCGTCGTCGCGTGGGCCAGGTACAGCGAGGAGTCGCCCCGCACCGTGATGCTGTCCGACACAGTGATCTGCACCGTGTCCACGACGCGCGTCTGGCTGTGCGCCAGGGTCAGCTCATCCAGCACCACCGTGGCCGGCGCACGGAGGTACACCTTTTCGCTGAGGGCGAGCCCGCTGCGCATCGGCGGGGCTAAGTGGCGGTGGCGGCGGCGGCAGAGGTGCGGCAGCGTCTCCGGCTCGGGGGAGAAGCAGAAGGCTTCGTACAGCAGCGCCCAGTCCTCGGTCCGCTCGAGCTTCGCCACAGCGCCTGTGATGATGCCGCCGGACGGCACCTGCAGGCAGCCGCGCAGCAGCAGGCGCCCGCTCATCGTCAGGTACTGCGAGGTGGGCAGGTACACCTGGCACGGCCACGTTGGCGCGCCCTCGCCGCTTGGGTCGAGCGGCCAGGCACGGGTGCTGTCCTGGAAGGGACTGAACGCGGACGGCAGACTCGCATTCACGTCCGCCCGCGCTGCGGGCGACGCGGTCGGTTCGAGTGTGGCCGCCGTCGCGGAAGGGGGCGGTGTTGGCGGCGGGCTTTCCGCCTCGAGCTCCTGGAGGCCGGAGATGTCGATGACGAACATCGTGGCGTTGGGGGCCACAATCGACGAGGTGGCGAGCGGCAGCGCGTAGCTCGGCGTGACCGCCGGGGTGCGGCGGAGGCCGAGGGCGTCGTCGGACATGTTGCCGTACATGGCGGCCATCCCGCCCACGTGGAGGATCATGTTGCCCGTGAAGCGGGCCGTGACGAAGTCGACGAGGAGGCGGCCGAGCAGCATGACCTTGGCCAGCCCCGTCGACGTCACGAAGGCGGCGTTCGCCACGTGCACGAGGGTGTGCTCGCCGAACTGGACGGTGCCGTAGACGACGACGGAGATCGGCTCGGTGAGGCCGATGCCGAAGAGCGTGCGTATGGTGCCCTCCACCTTGAGCGAGTTGAGCACCGTGTCGTCGCCGAGAACCCGCATCACGCCGTCGCCGGTGACGGTGGACGAGATGAAGACGCAGCCCTCCATCAGCGTCAGCACCGAGCGCTCCTCCAGCTGCACGTTTCCGCCGAGGTGCACGTTGTGTGCCGTGAGCAACGTCCCGCTCTTCAGGGTGAGACTCGCCTCGGTCGTGCTCGACGCATCGGTGATGTTGATCTTGCCAGACAAGAGCACCGCGCCACCCTGAAAGATGAAGCGGCCCGTGAGCAGCGCGTGGGAGCGCTCATCCAGCGCGATGATGCGGAGGACGCCGCCTGGGTAGTTAGTAATAGCGTTGCGGCGGCCGGCGGAGAGGACGCTGCTGATGCTGTCCATCCCCATGCTCGAGACGGCGAGGGTCAGGTTGCCGTAGTTGTGGATCGCCCCGTCCCGCTCCATCGACAGCCGCTGCACGTCGATCGTCATCTCGCCGTAGTTGTACAGCGGCACGGAGAGCTGGCGCGTCTCGTAGCCCTGCGTGGTGATCTTCGCGTAGCCGGTGCAGTTGATCGTGCCCTTGCCCGAAATGCTCCCACCGGACCAGACGAAGTACGACACGTTGAGGCTGCGCTGCCGCAGGTTGAGGTGGCCCTTGTCCTGCACCTTGAGCCTCGTCACGGACGCCGACTGCAGCAGCTTCACGTCCTGGTCAATGAGCACGTTCGGGCTGTCGTTGTCGATGACGACGTCCGTGCCGCGCTCTACGAGCAGCGTCGACACCCGCACGTACACGGGCGACCCCTCGCGGTGGTAGCAGACGTGGTAGATGCCGCGCTTGTGAAAGGTGCCGAAGAAGCTGACGCGCGAGCTGCTGCTGAAGAAGAGGTCGACGAAGAAGACGTTCTGCGAGGTGAAGTCGGTGCACAGCTCGTCCGTGATGACGGCCGTGTCGCGCTCCGTCAGATTCGTGCCGTAGATGGTGCCGGTGAACTCCAGCTCCGCGTGCACCTGTGGCGGGTCGGTCGACACCCCCTCCGGGCCCGCGACCTCGTACGAGTTCATCAGCTTCACGCGCAGAAACGGCAGCGTTTCGGGGTACGGGGCGTAGCAGAGCGTCTGCACGCCGCCGCGGTGCGGGGTGAAGCGGTAGACGCTCTCGTGGATGTCCCAGCGGCTGCCGCGCACAAAGGCGCTGCGGGTGTGCAGGCAGGTGTAGCCCTCCATCACGCGCAGCCGCCGCTCCAGCGCGAACTTGTCTGACACGGTGTTCGCCGCACCCTTGAGCGGGATCGAGATGGCGCCGCCGGTGATGAAGAGCTGCCGCGACGCGTTCCAGCGCGCTTCGTCGAGCTGCAGAAACGATCGCTTGCGCACAAGAAACGGGTCGCCGGCGAGGCAGTTGTTTGGCATGTCTTGCAGCCCGAGTCGGCCCACCTGCTCAAAGAGCGAGAAGGGCAAGCACGGCACGATGAGCGCGGACGTGTGCGCCGGCAGCACCCACCGCCCGCTCGCCAGCGTCACCTTCACGGCGTGCCCTGTCGGGCTCACCTCGATGTCGCTCAGCTGCAGGATCTCCGACACAGCCCGGCGCCACGAGGGCCAGGTCTTGGTGCGGTTCCACTCATTCATCGCACTGGGCGGCACCGTTGGCAGCACGTGGTGCACGACCGTGCCGGCGTCGTCAATGAGGCGCACGTTGGTGAGGAGAATCGACGTCATGATGGGCCGGACGAGGCTGATGTTGGTCGGGAAGGTCGGGATGGAGACCTGGATCGAGAAGGTGCCGCCGCCGCGCTGGATCATGTCCTCCGTGAGGCCGTGGTACACAGAGCCGCGGTAGTGGACCGTCGTGGCCGCGGCGAACACGACGGGCCCGAATCGGCGGCCGCGGGGGCGTGCGACAGCGTATACGTCGTCCCACAGCAGCTGCCCCGCCGAGACGAGCAGCAGCAGCAGCACAAGGAGAAGCCGCAGCAGTGATGGAAACCGGCGGTGGGGTGTAGCTCTATCCGGGCCGAGTGCAAACGTGCTGCGGCTTCCCCGCACCGCGGGCGTGGCCGACACGTCGTGTGCCTGCTGGGCAAGACAAGAGCGGCACCAGCCTCGTGCCTCGCCCGCTTCGCTCGCCCGCACGTCGGCGCTGCCCTCACTGTCCCTGTGGCAAGAGGACGCGGCGGACGGGCCGGCCGGCAGCAGCACTGGCGCCGTCGGCCCCATCGCCGAGGTCGCCTCACTGGCTGGGAGAGCGGCGGAGGTGCTTCGGGCCGCGCTGGCCGCCTGCGGCGGGCGAAACCAGCCAAGACGATCGCGCAGCGTCAGCAGAAGCACAGACTGCCACGCGTCCATTGCGACGGGTGCACGGCGGAAGAAGAAACCTGTAGAAGGCCGAGGCGAGGCGGCGGCGCGCGCGATGCTGCTGGACACGACAGCAGACGGTTGACCGCAGCGTGCGCGTTGCGCTGCGTGCGTGCCTGTGTTGAGGCGTGGTGCTCCCACACACGGGGGAGGGGAGGGAGGGAGGGGGGGAAGCGTAAAGGAGGAGGAGGAGCACCCAGCCGCACCCACGCCCGTATACTCCTGAAAGTCGCGCGTCTGTGAGGCGCCGACTTCGTCCAAGTAATCGCAGCAGAGAGAGAGAGAGAAGGAAGCCAAAGAAGAACGCAAAACAAAAGATGAGGGGAAGGCGGAGATGAGAGACGGGGGGATGAGGACAGCAGACACAAAGGCAGAATGCGACACGAGACAGGGGGCGGGGGGCGGGGCGGTGGCAACGGCGCGGGGAGAGGGAGGGGACGGTGCGTGCAGAGAGGTACAAGGGAAACAAACAAAAAAAAAAAGGACGAGAAGAGAAACAAAGTGAAGCAAGAGAGGACGTGAAACAGAGAGAGGACGACACCCGCGTGCCCAACGTCGAAACGGCCGGCTGCCTTGCCGGGGGCGTTTACGAAAAAAGCGCAAGACCCAAGGCACGCACACGTACACGCACACACCCAAACACACAATTGAAGATGAGCACGCAAACGCACGTGCACTGCACGTACGGCAGTACGCGACGGTGGGCAGTGCACGCACTCTGACGCAGGAGGCGCACACACACACACACAAACACACAGATTGGGAGGGAGGGGGTGGGAAAACAAAAAACAACAGGAAAGACCAATACGACAGTCGCTGCACTTTCTGTTTTGCGAGACGCTTTCCCGTGGCGGCCACGTGAGCGCACACACACACACACACGTGAACGGGGCACGACCTGTGGGGATGGCGAGAATAAAATGTGGCCGAGGCTAACGCGCACACGCGGTTGCCTGAGCGGAGCGCGATTGGGACCGCCCTCCTGCACCCGAGGCAAAGGCAAACGCACGAAGTCGCAGCGGAGGGAAAGGCAAGCAGTTAGCAGGGCGCAAGTAGCCGACCACAGCAGGGGGAGAACAAAACAAAAGAATCAGAGCAGAGATGCAGAGGCGAGGGATGGTAAGGGAGTGGTCGGAGGGGGGCGGGGAGGGGTACGGTGGTGCGGTGGTGAGGGTGCTGGCGAGACGACGCGGGAGTTGACCACACGACAAGGGGGGAAGGGGGCAAGGGGCGAGGGAAGCGGGAGGAGGGCGCGCAGCGGGAGAGGCTCGCACACGCGTCCTGCACACACCGGGCTTGGATGGGCGCGCGCTGGCCACGGCTGGAGAAGCGGCGGTGGTGCTGCTCCTCAGAAAGGCAGGACAAGGCAGAGCAGTGTCGGAGGCGGCGGACACGGAGGTGAAACAGAAGCGAGCGCGTGAGAGGCAAACAGGGAGAGAGAAGGATGCGCTGCAGTGACGGGGAGAACGTGGCGCTCACACGCAAGTGGCGAGGCAAGAGAGGGGAGCGAGCGACTGCGGCGTGTCCGAAAGTCGAGGCGAAGACAGACGCCACGATGGGGAGCCGGCGTATGTAAAAACACTGGTGGTAGCGGCAGTGTCGACTGGGTTCGAGAAGAAAACGAACCTTGTGTCGTGTCGGTAGTGTGCGCGGTGGGGGAAGAGGGCGGGGGGAAGGTGAGAAAGAGAGCACGCAGGGAGCGTGGCGGCGTCGGCGCGGTGCGATTTCACGACGAGCAATGAGGGGCGAGCGGAGTGCGGGGGCCCGTTGCTCGCCGCGTCGCTGTCGTGGCTCGTGCGTAAGAGGGACACACACACATACAGACACAGACACACACATACACTACCGCGCACACAAGCAAACGCACGAGAGCACGCAGCCCACACGTGGACGACCGCGATAGCAAACCGGACCTCAAGTTTCACGCACAAGGGGAGTCAAGATGGAGCCGCTTCGGGAGAAGGGAGCGGGACGCGCGCAGACGGCGAGACGCACACGGTCACACACGGTCACACACACACACAAGACGAAAACGCGCAAAGTGCCGAGTCGCGCTGCGCAGGCGTGAGCGAGAGCGAGAAAGAAGGAGAGCAGGTGGAAAGATGTGAACACACAGACACGCACTTCGGGGGAAGAGAGAGGAGTGGATGACGTGGGCGACAGAGGGGAACAGGGTAGAGGCGGGCAAGGGGAGGGGAGGAGGCGAAACTGAAAAGCTGGTTCACCAAAGCGGCTATTAGAAGAGAAACGGAGCAAGAACGGAAAACAAGGGGGGGACAAGAGATGCGCAGAGCAAACGAACAAAAAAAAGGTGCGCAGGTGGCAGCGGAGGGGGGGATGCCGTGCGGTGATGAGAGGGAGGGGGAAGGGGGGGGGCAAAAAAAACAGAAGACGGGGGACAGAGAACAGAAGTGGACACGGTACAATCAGCACCACACACACGCCTACGCACGCACGTTCTAACAACGGGCGCCGGGGTTCACGCACGCACGACCTCGAC
Source organism: Zelonia costaricensis (assembly GCA_030849075.1). Taxonomy (NCBI): domain Eukaryota; phylum Euglenozoa; class Kinetoplastea; order Trypanosomatida; family Trypanosomatidae; genus Zelonia; species Zelonia costaricensis. Next base: position 33,859 of record JASAOO010003512.1, read on the forward strand.
CCGGCAGGGTCGGGGGTGGCGACAAGGGAGGGGAGAGGCGATCCGGCTGGCTTTCGCGTCGTCGGTCAGGGGAGAAGAGAAAGAAAAAAAAAAGACACACCGAAAGAGAAGATACAAGGTCTTCACCTCGTGACAGTGCTTGGAAAGGGGGGGAGAGAGCGGTGGAGGAGGGAGTGGGGGGGACAAGAACAGAAGGGAACCGGTGTCTGGTGGACACGTGTGTGTGTGTGTGTGGTAGGGTGGGGAGGTGAGAAGGGAAGGCGACTTGGTGCGCAGGTGGTACACGATTAATGAGAACACACCACACAAGAAGTGGGAAGAGGAGGAGATAAAGAAGGAGAATGCGCTGCTCAATGTCGCTCGCAGGCGAAAACGTTATCTTCTGTTTCCTTTTTTGTTGTTTTGTGGAAGCTCTCTTTGCCGCTGTGTGTGCCCGTGTGTGTTTGTGAAGATCGAGCGTGAATGAGTGAAGCAGACCACGTTCCTGGCGCACCAACGCGGTTGGAGCGCGTGCGCTGCTGACCTCGTGTGTGTGAAATCACACAAAAAAAAAAAGAAGAACGACGAAACGGGCGAGTGAGCGGGACGCTGAGAAGGCAACAGCACGAAAAACGAGGCGAAAAGGGGGGGGACAGCCAGCGCGGCTAGTTGAGAAGAGCAAGAAGAAGAACAGACGAGTTGAGTCACGCGGCAAAGTACCCGTAACTCCCTGTGAAGCCCTGGCGAATCACGCACAGTCCCGCAAATGGCGCCGTGACTGTGCGGTGAGAAGGGGAGAGGAGAGGTGATAAGGTGGGGCGAGTGGCTACCGGTTGACGTGGGTGGAGAAGAACAAGAAGAAGGAGAACGAGAATGACGGAACCGCCCGAAGCTGGGCTTCTGTGTGTGTGTGTGTGTATGTGCGTGTGTAGATGTGCCTGTGTGTATGTGTTGATGTGCGTTTCTCTACGTTTGATTGTTTGCTGGGTACTCGCTGGTGAGTGAAAGGTCGGCGCGACAGATGGTCGAGACCGTCTCCCCCCAACACGCACGGTGTGATGGATACGATGTACTGCACAGGGCGGTGCCGGTGTGGCCGCGTCGTGCGGAGCAAACAACGGAGAGATGCGCAGAGTGAAGGCGAGGAGGCAGGCAGAGCGAGAGCGTCGAAATGGGACGGGAGGACGCGCAAGACTCACCGGAGAGAGCCAGGCGAAAGAAAAACCACACAAACACACACACAGACACAGACAGACAGACACGCAGCCAGCGAAACACCAGCCTGACCGTGCAGCGAAGCCGTGACCGTTCGACTTTGCCCAGACATACGCGGCGCTGCCCGTGGCGTATTGTATTGTGCTGTGACAGTTCCTTCCCTCCTATTGCTGTGTGTGTGTGCGTGTGAGTGTGTGCGCGCATCCGCATCAAGTTCGAAGGAGCGCGCCGCCGCTGCCGCTTTTGTTAGTTACGACGCGCGGTGAACTCGCCTGTGTCCTCTTTTCGCTGCATGCCACCCCTCACGAGGTGCACGATGTGTTGTGCTTTTTCTCTTGGTTGAATTCGTGAGACGACGGTGCCGTGAAGAGTCTCGCCCCCGAAGCAGGAAAACAAGCATGGCCGGAAACGGTGAAGCCAGCGGCGAGCTCCCCGGGAGGGCGGAGGGCAGAAGAGGCACGCCATAAACGAGCAGATGCGCCACACTCGTCGGCACAATGAACACACAAACACACCCCACACACACCATGAAAAACGTTCCTGAATATGGAGAGGCAGCCTGGCCACCGCTCGCTCGCTCGCCTCCCTCCCTATTCCACAAGAAAAAAAAATTCTCACTCAGCCAGCGCGATGTCGCTCGGACGATGATGCGACAATACCATGAAAGCAAACGCAAGGAGGCGGAATAGGAACGTGCGGCGGGTGGCGACGTCAGCGAGCTCCAGTCTTGATACAAGATACAGAGAGAGGGGCACGTGAGTCTCGCACACACACGCACACACACACAAACACAAACAGTCACACGACCTTTGATGCGTCACGGGATGAATATGCGAAGCAGGCGCTCAAGTGCACTGGCGTCGCGACGGTGCTGCTGGTTGGCCAACAGCGCCTGCGACTCCATCAGCTCGTGCGTCGTGCGCCGCAGCGCCTCGTCGCGCATCATCTCCTTCTGAATGGTGCGCTCCGTCAGCTCCTGCAGAGCCAACGTCGCGTTGCTCTCGCGCTCGCGCAGCTCCTTGTTGCGCAGCTCCGTCTGTCGCAGCACCGCCGCCCCCTGCTCCCGCTCCATGTTGATCGCATCGAGGAGGCGCCGCATCTTCTGCTTCTCCTCCTGCTCCCGTTGCAGCTGTGCCTCGAGCTCGCGCTGCTTCTCCTCCTGGATGTCAAGCTGATCCTTGTCAGCTTTGGCGAGGTCCTGGTAGCGGTCTGGCAGGTGGCAGCACGGCTCCAGCCCAAGCCCCTCCATCTGGTGAATGAGTCGCGCGCTCATCGTGGCCATGTACTGCAGCATCGCGTTCTTCTCGAGCAGCATCTCGTCCTTCAGTCCGAGCTCCGTGTCCCGCTCCTCCAGCTGCTCCTCGAAGTCCGCCCGCTGCGTCGTCGGCGACGCCGCTGGGGTGGCGGCGGCCGGCTGCTTCGCCTGCAGCACGAGCAGCTCAACGAGCAGCTTGCGGTTGTGCACGCGCAGCTGCCGCAGCACCTTGGTGTACTCCTCCCGCGGCACCGTCTCCACGGGCTGCGTCGCCCCTGCGAGTGGCATTTCGGGCAACGCCTCGCCCACCGCCTGCAGCTGGCTCCGCAGCTCGAGGATGTGCGCGTGGTCGCGCTCGTACGCGGCTTTCGCCTTGCCAAGCTGCGCGTCGAGCTGGCCGATGAGGTCGTCCCGCACGTCGATCTCCTGCTCCTTCATCAGCAGCACCAGCGCCACTTCCGCGCTGCCGGCGGTGAGGAGCGACTCCTCGGCATACTCGCCTGCGGGGGTGGCAGGGGCGTCGGCGTGCCCTGCAGCGGGCAGACCACGGCCCATGCCCGCGCCCACGCCATCCTCGCTCTCCTCCGTCGCGCAGCCAGGCGTACCCTGCACGAGAAGGCCGTGCAAGCTCAGCGTCCGCTCGAGCTGCTGGATGCGCTGCACGAGGCCGGCCCGGTCGCGGCTGCTGTCCGCCAGCTGCCCGTTGAGCTTCTGAATAATGCGCTTGTACGCCTTCTGCATGGCACGCGCACGCGGGCTGAGCTTGTCGCCGTCGGGCCCGCTGCTGCGCCGGCCCGCCTCGCGCGGCCCGCTCCCGACTCCAGCCAGCTCGGACATGTCGATGTCGTCGTCGCCGTCGGCCAGCGCGCGCTTCAGCGCCTCGGGGCCGTCGAGCAGGTTGCGGCGCCGCGCAATCGCCTCGCGCACGCGTGCCTCGTTGACCCGCTTCACCTCCGCCTGCAGCTCGTCGCGCTGACTACGTAGCTCGTCGATGTCGCTTTGCATAAGCAGCCGTAGACTCTCCAGCTCCTCGGGATCGACAAGCTCGGCACGCTTCTCGCGCAGGGACTGCAGCTCCTCGTTCGACTCGGTGATCTCGACGCCGGTCTGCACGAGCATCTCATGCAGCCGCTCCGCCTCCTGCTGCAGACGCGACACCTCGTCCATGCGGTCGTGCGCCAGCATCGACGCCCGGTCGAGCTGAGTTCGCAGGTCAATGACCTTGTTGTAGTTGCGCTCCACCTCGCTCTGCAGCCGCGCCCGCATCTCCTCGACCTGCGCGACATCGAGGTACGTCTCGGGAAAGTCGATGTCGGTCTGCACCTTTCCGCCCAGCGCCCGCACCTGCCCCGCTAGCGTGTCGATCGTCGCGTGCAAGCGGGCCGTGTCGTTCGCGCGTGAGGCGAGAATGGCGTCCTTCTCGGCGAGCTGCTGCAGCGCGCGCACGAGGTCTTCGTTGGTGCCGCCACGCGCGCTATCGAGCTTCTGCTGGAACTCCTCGACCAGCCGCTCCCGCGCCAGCTTCATCTCCATCAGGCTCTTCGCCTCCTGGTGCTTCTGCTCCTTGATGAACTGCGTGATCTCCTTAGAGTGGATCTCGTCCTGGTAGCCGATCTCCTCCTGCTGCTGGTCTTGCAGGTTCTCGATCTCGGCCTGGTAGACCTCCTTGAGGTTGCGGATCTGCTGCTCACTCGCCCCGGCGGCCGTCAGCGTCTGCAGCTCCGTCGCGAAGCGCTCCTCGAGGTCGCCACGATCGCGCTGGTAGCGCTCCAGCAGCGCCTGCCGCTCCGCGTCGCGGCTGGCGATCTGCACCTCCAGCGAGCTGATTCGCTGGTCGCGCTCGCTGAGCAGGCCCATGAGCTTCTTCGACAGCTTCACGTAGTCCACCGTAACAGACACCTTCGCCTCGACCTTGACCGCCATCGCGCGCAGCCCGAACTGAAGCGTGTTCGTCGTCTCATACAGGTGCTCGCTGCTGGGGCCGACGGTGAGGATGATGGAGGTGCGGCTGCGGCCGCCGATGGAGTCTTGCAGGATGCGGGTCAGCTTCGCGTTGCGCCACGGGATGTGCTTGGTGCCCGCGGAGAGCGAGCTGACGACGTGGCCGAGCGCCAGCAGGGAGGCGTTGATCGTCTTCGCCTCGTCCTTGCGGATCGGGTCGGCGCTGGTGATGCCCGTCTTGCTGAACCGCTCGTAGCCGGCAAGGTCGATGAAGGTGACCTTTCCGCGCAGCTTGCCCTTGCGGAGGTCCTCGGGGTCCTCGGAGGTGATGTAGACGACCATTGCCGTGTGCCCGCGGCTCGACTCGGCGTTCATCGCCGTCGACCCGACGACGCGGCGGGCGTTGCCCTCGTTGTAGAACCGCATGAAGTCCTTCGAGGTGGCCAGCACGTGCGAGGTGCACCCCGTCAGCGAGACCCCGGTCAGCTCGTCGTGATGAATCTCAACCCGGTCCTTGCCCTCGTTCGCCATGAGGTCGCCGAGGTGGTCACGGTAGATCTGCACAAACTGCCCTGTCACGGCGTACGTGCGAGTTGGGTCGCGCGCCGCCTCGGCGGTGATCTTGTCGAAGATGTACTGGGCGGCGCGCGGAATGATGCCGAGCTGCTGCGGGTCTGTGTTGCACATCGTAAACGACTTGCCCGTGCCGGTCTGGCCGTAGCACATGAGTGCGGAGCAGAAGCCGTTGAAGGCGTGGTCGATGCACGGAATGGCGACCGTCTCGAACACCTCCGCTTGCTCAGCGTGCGGGTCGAAGGTGCCGTCGAAGTCGTAGTGCCGCTCGTCCTTCACCACGACCCGCTTGTCCTCCAGCGTGACCAGCGCGTGGCCGCCCTCCTTGTAGTCCTTGCGAATCGTGGGGCGCAGTCGGCAGTACACGAGGCAGCGCGACAGGGCCTCGCCGTCCTCGCCGCCGTCCCCGGCACCACCGCTGGCCGCCGTGGCGGACCCTTTTGCCGTCGACTTCTTCGACCGCTTCTTCGCCTTGGCACCCGCTGGCGACGCGGCCGATGGCGAGGCCGCCGCGTTGGCGGTGGAGACGCACGCGACGTCGTCGTCGTCGTCGCCGGCCGCGACATCGGCAGAGCGCAGCGGCGCCTCGTCGTCCTCGTCCGGCACGCCGGTGCTCGAGGCGCTCTCGTCGTGTGGTGAACTCATAACTCGCCGCGCAGGTGCTTTGCGGTGTGGGATACAAGGTGACACGAAGGTGCACACGCACTAATTGAGGGCGTCGACGTCGGTGAGCGCGAAGCCAAAACGCTCAGGTGTGGAGAAAGCAGGGGCGCGCTCGGCGGAAGGCGTCGTGGAGAGGGGCAGGGGGGAGGGAGGACGGGGGGGGGGGGGGTTGACACCGGGGTGCAGCGGTGCGGCAACGCGCGCACGGGTCGGGGGATGCGAGGCGCCGGTCCAGGCGCACGGCACGCGGGAACTACAGCAATGAACCAATCCTGCAACGAAAAGAGCAGCAGCAGCAGCGGATGTGAACTCACCAGCAGACACGCACACTGACCGAGAGAGACGGACCGAATAGACAGGGGACAGAGTATGAAGTGTGCGTGGGTATGTCTAGGTGCATGTAACAGGGGGGGGGACAATGAGCACGCAGGCAGCCTCTGACGCAGCAGGCGGACACCGCGCACGGAGTAGCTTCGAGAGCGCTCGTCCGTTGTTGTGGGTAGCCGCCTGCGAAGAGCGCAAGACAAGCGCAGAAACAAAGGGTGGGGGCTAAGGAGAGGGAGAGTCCAAGTAAGTGCAAGAGGAGGGGAGGTCGACGAGGACGGAGGAACACGAATACACACAGACGCGAGGCAGCGATGCGAGACGGGCCCACGATGGCACCCGGGTTCGTCGGTTGGAAAACTGAAGAAAAGAAAGATGTCGGAGAAAGTCGGTGGCGTGTTACGCCTTGGCTCCCCGACGTGCCAACCTGCGCGTGTACGTGCGGAAAAAAAAAGAAGAATGACACCGTGTTGGTGCGTCTCGAGCGGAGACCGTTCGCGTGGTGTGTGGCTGCTGCTTGGGGTTGGCAGAAGGGTGGCGTCAACCGAGGAGGCGAAAACAAGCGGCACAGTTGGAGGAGGAAAGGTGATTGGATGGAGAGGTCGCGCAGCGTCGAGTAGGACACACGCTGTAGCACAAAAAGACACGAAGCAGAATCTGATACGTCCGCTTTTTGTTTTTCTTCGTGTATGCGTCTCACAGCTGTGCAGGCGGTTGCTGCGGTTGTTGCCGCCTGCGCCACCGTGCGCAACGCCCACTAGGCTTCATGTGCTTAGTGTCAGCCCTTGAGCGCCTCGGTTTGCGCGCATCGGCGGACACTTAGATTTCCTCTTTTCGAGCGCTGTAGGTTGTGACATGACGTGGCCGTGTGCGACTGTGCTTGCGCGGCACGCTTCCAACCCGCTAGACACGCGCACTCGGCCAGATCCGGTGTGTGTCTCGCCGCTCCCTCACACCTCCGGTGCCTCCTCGCTAGGCGACGCGCTGCGGCGCCCCATATCCAGCGCATCGCCTCCGTCGTCCTCGCCCGTCTCCACGTCAGAGGCGTCGCCGCTCTGACGGCCCCGCTTGCGGCGCCCCTTCTCGATCTGCTGGGTGCGGCGCGTGGGTAGCGCCGCGTCGATGGCCTTGGCCCAGTCCGGCGTGCCGGTGGCGCGCAGGCGCTCGTACGCGATGAGGACGTCGACGACGTGGTTGATGGTGAGCACCTTGCGCCGGTTACCCAGCTCCACACTCTCCTTGATGGGCAGGCGCGCCGCCCGCACCCCATGCCGCTGCGCCGCTGCGTAGCTGAGCCCCTTGTGCGCGTTGTGGTCCACGAACGCGCCAATGATGTACACCGTGTCCGGCTCAATGCTCGCCAGCACCTCCGGCGCGTCGGCCGTGAGGAAGACCACCTGGCTGGGGGCGAAGAGTTCACTCCAGTGCTGGCTTGCGGCCACGACAGGCGGGAAGCGCCGAAAGCCCTCGAAGTCGCTGAGCGCCGTCAGCACTTCCGCCTGCGCCGCGGCTTCGTGCGCGGTGTCGCCCGCCTCCGTGCCGGTCAGCGAGGTGATGGCCGGGCGGAACGGGAAGCCGGCGGTGCGCAGGGCGCTGTAGCTGAACTTGACCTGCGAGACGGTGCTCTTCGTGTTCGCCACGGTCATGCACCAGGCAAAGCTGAGGTCGAAGACGAGCGTTGGCACGTGGGGGTCTGCCAGCTGCGTCTCGCACCGCTGCAGCAGCGCGGCATCCGCCTCGCGGCGGCGTTCATGCAAGGCGGCAGCTGCGGCCCGCCGCGCCTCCTGCTCCGCGGGGGACAGGGTGTCCCACTCGGACTGTTGCGCCCTCTGCCGATCCGCAGCGGCGGCCCTCTTCCGCTCCTTCTTCTCCGCCTTCTTCTTTCGCCAGAACTCGTGCTTCTCCTCCTCTGTCCAGGCCTTGCGCTCGCGGCGGTGCTCGGGTGGCGTGTCGTGCGTCGCTGCGGGCGCACTCAGCGCGGCAGCGGCAGGCGATGACGACGCGCTCGACATGCGCCAGAGAGGGGGGGAGGCAAGCGCAGGAAAAGGGGAAATTTTGGATGGAGAAATGTGCGAGCGGGGAAGGGTGAGTGAGGAGGGGGGCTCGATGAGAAGCGGGCGCCTGAGCAAGGCGGGAGAGATGTGTGCGTGCGACGTGCGGATCGCTCGTGTTGTGGACAGAGCGCCGGGCTGGAGTTGAAGTGGGCTGCGTGGAGGAGGAGGAGGAAGAGGCGAGACGATGCACACACAGAAATTAGTATCGCGCAGCAGAGATGGCGTCTGGGGTTGGGTGGTGGGGAGCGTATACGAGCGTGGAGGACGGCAATATGGCTTGCACGTTGCGCCGGACGGACAACGGCCGGCCGCACTGTCCAAGAAGAAGCGCCAGCTCCCCTCGCCAACATCACTACGCGGAAAACGAGAAGCTGTATGGTCAACTCAGCGCGGCGTCCAGTAGACCCCATCTCGAGTGGCGGAAGCCTAACACGACGCTTTCTTCTTGCTCACTACTTTTCTTTGCTCCCGCACTACAGCATAGATGCCAAATATGCGCGCGCGGCACCTGCGGTGCTCACCCAACGTGTTGAGAGTCTTGTTGGCCGCTGCGAGTGGACAAGTCGAGACACACACAGAGACACAGACACTCCCCCCCCCCCCCCACGCACACGCACACTGCAGTCGGCAGATCGGGTTAAGGACTTCTGTCGGGAGGGTCGGCTCGATACGAATTGGGAAGAGCGTAGGAACAGGGTGGCGCCGAGGCATCGCACGGCACACTCAAGAAAAAGGGGCGACTCAAGAAATCAACGAGAACGAGAGGGCGGGAGAGGGAGGGAGGAAGTCTGCCTTCTGGTGGCTTCTCAGGGCCACCGTCCCGCAGCCGCAAGAGCACGCCGACTTCACTCGTTTCAAATCAAGACGTGACCCCGCCCAGTGGCTGCACGCGTACACGAACAAACACACATCCACACACACACACACACGCTTACGCGCAAGGACGATGAAGTTGCACCCGCATCCACACGAGGGCCGCTTCGATGGAGCCTCTCAACCAAGTGCAGAGATACGTGATACACCGTTGCACCCTCTTTTCGTTGCCCATGCGGTGCCTCAGTGACAAGAAAACAAGAACCACAGAGGAGATTCTTAAATAGCACGTTACCCAAGCACGCCGCAAGGACGCGTGAGGCGGTGCGTGGCAGAGCGCCACGTCCGTGCGCACCCGCATCCTCACAGAGAGAGAGAGCGAGAGAGGGAGAAGGAAGGTTCGTGGCTGCTGCTTCTGCTCCTGCTTTTCTGGCTGCTCCTGCGCCAGCGCGTCGATCGCGTTGTCGCCACCTCGGCTGCTCGGTAGTGATGGATTGTTGTCTTCTCCTTTTTTGCCGCCGCGCCGCGGCAGGCCCACGCGCGTGCCCGGCTCAAATGCTCGTGTACTGGATGTTCGAACGCACGCAGGTGGTGCCGGAGAGGTGAGTGCCGAGGTCGGACGGCATCGTGATGATGGCGCGGCCCTGCACGCCCACCGCCGCGGCGGCGTTGACCATCGCCTCCGCCACCATCTCCGCCTTGCGCTCGCCGGAGGGCTGCGACAGCAGGTCACCGCGGCGGCCCGGCACCAACGCGCACACGCTCGGGCCCGCGCCGGAGAGGAACGCGTAGACGGCCCCCGCCTCCCGGGCCGCCTTGGCACACTCGTTGTAGTGCGGGTACAGCTTCGCAGAGCGCTGCTGCTCGTGCAGGTGGTCGCTGGCGTCCTTCAGCAAGCGCAGGTCGCCGGTGGAGAGGGCGAGGGTGAGGATGGCGGTGCCGGAGATGTTGTGAATGGCATCGCGCAGGGACACCGTCGTGGGCACGAGGTCGCGCGTGACGTTCGTGCTCGCCTTCATGAGCTTGTACGGCACGAAGAGGACGATGGACAGGTTTGGCGGGGTCGGCACGCGGTACGTCATGACGCTGCCGTCGTCCTTCTTGTAGCCGAGCTGAATGCCGCCGTAGATGGCCGGGGCGGCGTTGTCGGGGTGGCCCTCGATCTTGGAGATGACGGAGAGCAGTGCCTCGCTGTTCTGCGTCTCCATGGTGAGGCCGGAGAGCGTCATGCCGGCAACGAAGCCCGCAGCCGCGGCCGCCGAGGAGGAGCCGCAGCCGCAGCCGTACGGGATGTTGTTGTGCATCGTGAACTTGAGCGGCGGCATGCTCTGCTTCGCGTACTCCTCGAAGGCGATGCGGCAGGTCTGCACGACCATGTTGTCCTCCCCGGTGCTGATGTGCTCATGGCCTTCGCCAGTGATGGTCATCGAGAAGGTGTCAGCCACCTCGACGGTGAGCTCCATGAAGATGGACAGCGCCATGCCGAGGGTGTCGTAGGCGGGGCCCAGGTTTGCCGTCGTCGCTGGAACGCGAAGGCTGACCCGCTTGGGAAGCGGCGCGGCCGCGGAGGTGGCAGACATCACGGTGGCCTGGAGCGTGAGGGTGAACGTAAGAAGTGGGGAAAGGTGATCTCTGGGGATGACGCGAAGGGCAACGGGGAAGCCGCGGCGAGATGGGTGGCAAAAAGGAATAGCGAGGAGAAGACCACGAGGAGAGCGAGGAAGCTAGCTAAGTGGTGGTGCAAGAAGGGGGTATGATGATGATGTGTGTGTGTGTGTGTGTGACGGAGCGGAGTCAGGGGTGCAGTGCGGGTTGCATCTTCGCGGTGACACACACACACACACGCACACGCACAAAAGAGGCATGGGAAAGAGAGGGTGAGGATAGGGCGAGGTACGCGACAGCACTTCGAGAGTCGGTAGAGGTACCACGTCCATGGAACTGTCTTGCCGGACGTCAGCTCTGCAAAGTCTTCTGCCGAACCACACGTGAGGTACAGCCAGCCTCCTGTGAGTGCAGCTAGCCTCCTGTGAGTGCAGCCAGCCTCCTGTGAGTGCAGCTAGCCTCCTGTGAGTGCAGCCAGCCTCCTGTGAGTGCAGCTAGCCTCCTGTGAGTGCAGCTCGTCACAAGGCAACGGGAGGTCGCACCGCTGCTGGTGGGTTTTCCAGTGAGGCTGCGCAGCAGCCCGGGAAGGCGGTGGCGGCACGGCGCCTCAAGCAGATCCAGCGAAGAGCGTCGTTCTGGCAGGAGAAAAGCGAGCCAAGCCAACCCACTCGCTTCTATTGTCAAGCCTCGTTACCCCGGCGCCGCGCTGCCTCTTCGCCAACACCTTGTACGCACCCTCCGCGCGTTGGTGTTCGCGCCACTGCCGTGGTAGCGCCACCGCGTTACCCCGCTCCCATTCGTGTGCTTGCTGCTTCCATCGCTTGAGCACTCCTTTTTTTGTGTGTATCTTTCTTCGTGTTTTGAGTGTACCCACAGCGTTCCCAGTCCGTTAATTACAATTATGGTGAAGTAGCGAGCGCGGAGCGGTGTACGTACCCAACGCATCGACTCACACACACAGACAACACACACACACACACACACTCACACACTCACCAACAGGCGAACGCGAGCGCTGTCAAACACGCGCACACACAGCAGGGTCCCGACACGCGCTAACAGGCACCCGTACCGCTTCCCACACGCTGCCCGAGGCTTGTCTTCTCCGGGCCCTCCCCCCCCCTTTCCCTCTTTCACTCCGATACGCACGCCTCGACGCGCGCACCTCGCCCGTGTGGAGCAGCGCAGACGTTGAAAACGTCAGACGACGAGACACAAGACGAGGGCGGCTACGCGAGCGGCGGAGACGGGCGGAAGGGGGGAGGCAGTGATTCCGCGAGGTTGGGTGAACTGCTGCAGGTAGGCACACCATATCAACACAACCACGTACACGCACAAGCTGCTGCGCTCTACACGAGCCTACGGCCTTCCGCTGCGTCCGCCTGCCGTCCCAGTCTGCCGCGCCCTTAGCGCCGCCGAGGCTCATGAAGGTGCACTGGCAAGACACGGTATACGAGCAGAAAATGCTGAGGTGCGTCGGCCAAACAGGGAACTCACCAAACAAGAAAAGAAACTACGGATGAGGATGCCCCCCTCCTCTTCGCCACTCTTTCGCCCCTTCAGTTGCAAGCCGCGCACACGGTGTTCTGGGTTTTTTTGTTTTCTTCTCGCTATGGCTGCAGCTTACACTGCCTCCGTCGCAGCGGAGTTGCCACGACAGAGGGTTACGCACACTGTTGATGGCGCATCTCACTTTCGCAAACTCCAGCACAACACTCTCGTGTACACGCCACACACACTCGGACACACACACACAATTACAGAACCGAGCCTCCGTTGGTTCAGTCCTTCCTTCTTCACTAAACGATGCGTCGCACCACTCGATTCTCTTTTCCTCCCATTCCGGTCACCTTCGCGCCGTGCCGAGGTCGCCTCGACAGGATGCGATGGTTGACGGCGGTGTCGAGCCCGTGCTGACTCTACCCACCCTCCCCATCGGCTTTGAGCGTCCTTTTCTTCTCGCAGCACGCGTTGCTTCCACTTTCTCTTGTTGTGTTCCATGGAGATGGCTTCTTCGGGAGCATGCGAGAAGGGGGCATGATGCCTTGCCCCCCTCCCGCCCCCTCCCTCCCAACCCAACCCACCCGTTACCCTCTCTGTGAAGCCAACAAGCTCCACCACTGGCACACTCACACAGTCGCACCAGAGCAGAGAAGCACGTGTGTCTGTGTAACAGCAGAAACAAGAATGCGAGGGGCGAGGTGGAGAAGGCGATGCAAAAACCGAACAAACACGACCGAAGCGGCGACCAGCAAAAAAAAAACGGACAGTGAACGGAAAAGACGAGTCGGTCAAGGAATAGCGAAACAGACGAGAAGAGGAGGCGCCCCTCCACGTCCTGTGTGCGTGCGAGTGTCCCCGTGCTCGAGACCAGCCAGCCCCGCCATTCCCCTTGGCGGCCGAGACGCCACCAGACCCGCGCGTACAGGGTGCCTCACCCGCAGACCGGTGCGCGTGTGCCTCTGCGTCCCGGGTAGGGGCACCGTCGGTGAAAGCGAGGCGAGCCGCACCAAAGGCAGAAGCTCGCTTCTGCCCTGCCACGGCCGAGGGGGTGGGGGTGCGGGTGTTGACGGCGGAGACCGCGAGAGTCGGGCGAGGGATGAGCGCAGGAGTGCCTCGCACTCCTCGGCGGGCCCTTCACCGGCGGCGACCTCGCCCTTAGTCGCGCGAGCGCTGGCGGAAGACGCTCATCTTGACCTTGGACGCGCCAATCGTGGGCTGCGCCTTGCTGAGCTCGTCGAACACGTTCGCCTTCTCTGCGAAGTCCATGAAGACGAAACCCTTGGCCGAGTTGTTGCGCAGCGAGACGAGGTGGGTCGCCGAGGCACCGAGGGCGGCGCGGATCTCCTCGTCCGTGACGGCGCCCGTCGTGTTGAACATGAGACGGTCGCCCACGGCCTCGGGCGCCTTGCGCTCCCGCGGCGGAGGGCGCTTCGCCCCGGCAGCGGCAGCCGGGGCCGCCGCACCCGCCGCAGCCGCCGCAGCCGCAGCCGTGGGGGCCGCCGGCTCCGGCGCCGCCTTCTTGCCGCCCTCATGCGCCACGACGCGCACCGGCTTGTGCTCCGCCGACTTGACCGGGGCGCGGCTGACGAGGCTCGCCCAGCTCTTCGGCTTCCCGCTCGCCGCGGCCGGAGCGGGCTTGTCCTCGGCCTGCGGCTCCGCCGGGGCCGGTGTGGCGGCGGCGGCGGGGGTCGCGGCGACCTCCGGCTGCGCCTCCGCCTCGGACTGCGCGGGCTCCTCCACGGCGGGCACCGCCTTCGGCTCCGGCTCCGGCGCCGCGGGGGCCTCGGGCTGCACCACCTCCGGCTCCGGCTCCGGCTCCGGCGCGGCCGGCGGCTCGGGCACGACGGCCCCGACGCGGGCGATGACCTGGTGGCGGATGTAGAAGCCGTCCATGCCGTAGGTGTCCTGGAAGGACTCGAGGGTGGTGGCGATGTGGTAGTACTGCTGCAGGTCCCCGAAGGCGGTGAGGGTCATGAAGACGTTCACACCGCCGTAGAGCGGAGCCGCGTTGACGCTGTCGACGCGCAGGCGGCTGCCCTGCAGCGACGCGGCCCACTTCTGCACAGCATTCGGGATGTCGCCGTCCGTCACCTCGGAGATGCCGAGCTCGAAGTCGTTGATGGTGAGGGTGGAGTGGCGGCCGTACACCTCGGCGAAGCTCGCGACGTTTTTGGCCACGCGCTCGACGAAGTCCACCGTAAAGGCGTTCGCCACCTGCTGGGAGTTGGCCATCGTTTGGGAGGGGAGAGAGAGGAGGGGGGGTGAAGAGAGAGATGGAAGAATGGCCAATGCGGTGAAGATCCTGCAGCGGAGAAGCGACAGGAAGACCGATTCTTGCGTTAACCACGTCCAAGACTGTGATGCCGACACGGAGCACGAGCGAAGAGGCGCACACAGAAGGGGGGGGGCGGCGTGGAGGCTCAGCTGTTAAACAACGGCAGTAGAGAGAGAAAGAAGGCGAGAAGAGAGAGAGAGGGGAGGGAGGGGGGCGGAAAGGAATTCTGCGGTGGGGAGTGAGGGAGGGGCGTGTCGGGGTATGCGGCGAAGGGGGAGGGGGGGAAGTGTGAGGTGGGTGCCGTGGGAGAGGCGTCGGATCGTGCAATGTGTGCCAAGATGGACAGAGGGGGACCAGGGAGTGGAGAGCAGAGAGCGCGTGGCATCAAGTGAGCGAGCAGAAGTGTCGCCCAGTGGCACAGAAAGCGACACGGACGCCCGCGCTAGCGTGATCACCTGCGAGCGCGAGATTTCTGTGTGCGTGTGTGAGCACTGCGGTCCGTGCCACTTTCCGCGCTGCTGATTTGCCTATTGCGTCACGTGCAGACAGAGGCAGGGGAGAGTGCGCGGGAACAAGCACGCACGTGATGGCGTCTCGCTCATTGGCGGAGGAGGAGGAAGAGGGGATGGCGGCAGCGGGAAAACGACTACGCCCCCTCTCGTGCCAAGCACGGAGCGTGTGTGTGTGTGTGTGTGTGACGCCAATGGACTTCTCTTTTTGTTGGTTTTCGTTTCGCTCTGTGAGGGGCTGCGTCACGCTGCCCCGGCTCAAGGGCAGGTCAAACACATACGCGCCGTATACCGCAGTAGACCGCAGCGCAACACGCACGCCGAGGCTGCCACAACAAGGGTCCCTCACCAGTCCTTCACACACAACACGGAGAAGAAAGCGCTTCGAGAAAACGGCGGGTGTCCCCCCCCCGCCCCTCTCCATCCGGGGGAGATTGGCAGAGACGCGGCCCACATGTGTCACGCCCGCGAGCTGCAGCGCCTTGCACAGCGGTGTCACCGCTGCAGGTGTCCGGTGCGCTGGGCCGGCGAGGACGGCGGGTCGTCGCGCAGCGCGCTTGCCGGGAGGCCCATGTTGCGCAGCATCGCCGTGCACAGCGCAACGCTACGCGAGTCGACGTGCGAGTTGCTGGAGCGGAGGAGGTGCAGTGCCCGCCGCATGCAGACCTCGTCACTCGATAGCGCCGCCTCCCGCAGCAAACGCACCCCGTGCTTCACGTCCACGGCGACACGGTGCGACACGTTCAGCTCGGCGACGCGCAGCGCAGCGCTGACGTCGTGCGCGTTCAACGCCACCGACATGGCCGCTCGCAGCCACATCGCATCCACCTGCACACCGGCGTCCGCCATCTCGCGCTGCAGCGACGACAGACGTAGGGCCCCGTCCTCTGGCGCTGTCGCGGCGTACACCTCGAGCAGCGTTGCGTACGTGTGGCACGTTGGCGTGGCGTCGTAGCGAGGGTACAGGCGCAGCACCTGCTCCGCCCGTGCGCCCCCACCCACCAGCTCGCACGCGGCCAGAAGAAGGTCCAGCGTGATGGCCGACACCGGCACCGGCTCTCGCTCGTCCGCCTCCTCCGCCGTGAGCTTCTCCGCGACGAGCGACTGCGCCGGGTCCTCGACCTCGGTGGCCGCGACGAGCGGGGTGAGCGCGGCAACGACGTTGCGCACGGGGTCGGTGGACAGCAACGACAGTCGTCGGGCGTTGAGGAAGAGCTTGGGTCGCTCCCCAGGCCGATGATGCGGAGCCGGGACCGCCGTCTCGAGCACGCGCAGGGCCGCGCGCACGCGGCCAGCCTTGGTAAGCGCCTCCACGTACAGCAGCGCCGCGACCGGCTCGTTCTCCGGTGCGACAAGGGAGCAGCGGCGGTACTTGTCGATGTAGGCGCGCAGGTAGGCCGCGGCCTCGGCGTCGCCGTACTTGGCGCACTTCGCTAGCAGCCGGAACATGGTCGTCTCGTTCGTCAGCACCGGCTCCGCCGACGCCGGCGTCGAGGTGGGGGACGCTGTGGCCGGCTCGGCCGGTGGCAGCTGTCGCGCCTCCACGGCCCGCAGCGCCCCCACGACGGCCGAGGGCGGCGCCGACATGTTCATGGCGCACAGCAGCACGTATGGCAGCACCGTGGTGGCGGTCACCCGCTCCGGGGCCACGCGGTAGAGCAGGTCGAAGCACTCCTGCAGCACCGCCGTGTCGTGGTGCACGCGCAGCAGTGTCTGGAAGCAGTGCTGCAGGCGGAGCGGGAGGAGCGGGTAGCGGGCGACGGCGCCGGCGTCGAGTACGACCTCCACGTCGTCACGAATGCCGGGCCACCACTCCACGCAGCTGTGGTGCCCGAGGCGGAGGTACAGCAGCAACATTGACAACTTCGTCACGACATCCGGTACAATGCCCTTGGCCCGCTGCAGCTCCACCAGGTTCTCGACCTCGTACTGGTTGAACGTGTCCGTCATGCTGATGGCGAGGAGGAAGACGTTGAAGAGCTCCACGGACGGTGTCCGGTCATCGAGCTCGAGCAGGCACTGCGTGAAGAGGAAACGCATCTCCTCCAGCTTCTGCAGGTCACAGAGCACCTTGAGCAGCAGCACCGTCATGGGCTCCACATCCTCGGACCGGCCGCAAAACTGCGTCAGCGGCTTGCCGGCCATGAGACCGGCGCCACCGCCGGCCGCGACATCCACACAGCTCACGGCACTGCCGCGACTTGTCGAGCTCGCGGCGGCGGCGGTTGCTGCGCTGGACTGGTACGCTTGGTAGAAGCGCTGGAACTGCCGGAACACTTCCGCCGCGGCAAGCAGGCCGCGCCCGTCGTGCTCGACAGCCTGCAGCACCACCTCGTACGGAGTGCGCGGTGCCGACCCAGCCGCGTGCGTCGCCAGCCAACACGAGAAGCGGCGCATACTAGTTCAACTCTACTGCGCCGCTCTGGGTTGTTGATTTGTGGTCGTTTTCCTGTCCGAGTTTGCGTTGCTTCGCTGTGATGTGGGCATGGGTCGTGTAAAACAGGAGCCCAAGCAAATAGCGGGGAGGGAGAAAAAAAAGTGGGAAGCGGTGCATTCTGGTGCCTCTGTGGAAGCCGTTGCATCGCCTCGCGGCTTTCCGCGTTGAGTCTCCGCGTGCGCTCAACGGAAACGCAGTGCGGGACTTCTGCAGCCACGCGACGGCGCACCCGCCTCTGCGCACACCGCTGGTGCGGCAAGGAGACGCAGACTGGCGCTTTCTTGTGTGTGCCTCGCAGTTTCGCTTCCGCGTTGTGCGCATTCGTTGCTTGCGTTTAACGAAGAAGAAAAAATGGGCGCCAAGGCGTCTTATCGAAGCAGGCATTAGGCCTGTGTGTGTGTGTGCGTGTGCGTCTGCGTGTGTGTGTGTGTTGGGGCGTGGACGGCGGGGGGGGGGGGGGGGAATCGACTGGCCGGGAGCGAGGAGTGGGAGATGGCAGATCGGAGGAATGAGGGGGGGGGGACGGAGCAACGCCCCCGCCGTTGCACCTTCACCAGCCGGCACTGTCGTGCGTACAGGAGGAGAAACTACGAAAAGAAGTGCTTCCCCAACAGACGGGGGGAGGAGAAATCCACGCGCGTGAACGAGGCGCAGGGGCAACATGTGCATCGCCAGCGCGGTCACACGACGGCGCACGGCGAGCGGCTTGAGGAAGGGGGGGGAGGTCGAGCTGCGGCGCTAGAGCTGCACCGGCCCGAGGAAACGCAGTGGACACGGGTGTGCGTGTGCACGGCTGGAGAGTCCCTGGAGTGCATGCCAATCCAAAGGTCTGCTAGCTGGCGCTCTTGTTGCCGTTCGTTGCAACTGCCGCCACCGCCGCGACCTTGGCCTCCTCCAGCGCCTCCGTCTTGACGTAGTTGAGCTTCATGGCCACGTAACCGGGGGCGAACTCGTTCGTGGTGCGGTGCAGGACGCTGTACTCGGGGTAGTACTCCGGCTCCACCCCGATCGCGTCGCCCTCGTTGTACGCCTTGCCCACGGCGCTCTCGGGGTCGAGGAAGACGATGACGGTGAAGCGCTGCGGCCGGAACACGCCGAGCACCTTGCGCATGCGGTCCGCGTAGTTGGCGGCTCGGCTGTTCGTCTCGTACGAAGCGAAGGAGCAGTGGTCCTCCGGGGTGATGTGCATCGTCTGGTACTCCTCGTCGCGGATGGCGTTGATGCTGTACCCGCACGGCTCGAACTGGAGGTCGTGCATGGTCCACGTGTCGTCGACGACCTTGTCCAGGTGCGTCGCAGCCCTGATCGCCGCCGTCTCGTCGCTCTTGGAGATGAAGCGGTCGCTGAACCAGTGCTTCGTCTGCTCCTTGTCCAGGCCGTACATGGTCATACTGAGCTGCGTGTCGTCCTCGGAGCTGCACGGCCGGATGATGTCGTCGTAGCAGAAGAGGAAGTAGTGGTCACTGTCCACCGGGCCGAAGATGTACGGCTTACCAGTTGGGAAGTGCTGCTTCAGCGTCGTAAACTCGTCGGCGAGGGACGTGTGCGGGCCCTTCTGCTCCCACGGGAAGGAGTAGTTCTTGTGCATGAACGAGACCCATTCAAGCTCGCCACGCACGGCGCTGATGGCCTCGATGATCTTGGGAATGCTGTTCAGCAGCGTCGTCGTGCCGCACGTCATGAGAATGATGCGGTTCTTCATCACGAAGAGGGAGCTCTCGGTGAGGACGTAGCTCTTGATAAAGTCGTTGGCCTGCCGCGACACAATCTGGGCGTTGAGAGAGCCGACCACCTCGACCCAGACGCTGTCGTCGAGACTGCGCAGCCCGTCAACGTGCGTCTCGGGAGTGAAGCGCAGAATTACTTCGAGCCGCTTCTCCGGCCCCTCGAAGCTGAAGCCCTGCTCGGGGTTGTAGCCCTTCATCGACCCCCACATCGCCATGAGCGTGAGGGGATCCTTCGTGGTGGGCGACGAGACGCTCATGGCGGCGTGCGATACGTAAGGGCCGGTACGGTAAAGGATGTAAGTGCTGGAGAAGCGAGGGCAGGAGGTGGGGGGAGGGACAGATCGGGTACGATGGGCGAGGGGACGACCAAGACTTGCTGCAGCAACGATACGCGTACGCGCGGAATTAAACGAAGAGGAAAAGAAGCGCGAAGGTGACGATTACTTGAGGTGGGCAACTGGAAAGCCGTGGTTGACTTCTGTGTGAAGAAAGTGGCCTCGTTGTGATGAGCTGAACGAGATAGAGCCACAGAGGAGACGGGCAAGACCACACACCCCGACCCCTCCCCCCATCTCAGGGGGGGGAGGTGGAGAACCGCCTTTGTCAGCACAACCGTGCCTTCCCGCACCTCTCACAGGCGCAGGCAAAGCAGCGCACACGTGCACGCGGGGAGGAGCACACCGCGGTGCTGCGCAACGCCACTACCACAGAGCCTTGCCACCGTCGCTGCGCAAATGCAGAGGGGGAAGGAAGGGCTGCAGTGGGCTGCGCTTCACACACCCGCAGACCCACACGCGCTTCCTTGCAGAGTCACAAATCTCAACCCCGCGACCTCCTGCATCCGCTGACCCGCCCACGATTCATCTTTTCTTTTCTTTAAATGTTGCAGCTTCACGCACTTCGGCCTCCTGGTCTGCCACGACACAGAAAAAAAAAAAGAGGCGTCTGACGTCGCGGTGCAGCCGTGCAGGCGGCGGCGCTGTGGACACTCCCTCCTCCCGACAGGAGTCAGGCGCACAGCACAGCCACGCTAACGGAAGTGTAGAGCAAACGAACGAAATAGAAGGAAGAAGAAAGAGACGGCGCACCATCGCCACATCGTCGACTAAGGGTATGACCGGCGGGGAGAACGAGAAACGTGGAGGTGCAGGGAGACACGACGTTGCCGAAGTGAGCTGAGAAAAAGACTGGGGAGGGGGGGACATGCGAGGCGGAAAGATGCTGAAGACGCACCGTGGAAGGGACGGGGGGGAGAACAATGCCAGAAGCCAAGCAAATATCAACGGGCACCATCAACGGGCGGCGCTGCCACACACTGACACAGCAGGAGGACGCGAAGGGGGAGAAGGGGCAGCAGGCGCAGGAAGAAGAAAAAGCTGCGATGCTTCGAGCTCAATGGCGAGCTAACAGAGACGGAGGAGGAGAGCGGCAAAACGAGGCGGGCAATTCGAGCCCTGTCATCCGCCCTGATCCACCCTTCACCTCTGCCGCGTACCGGACGCTGCGCCCGCCACCGGCTGCGCGTTTATTTCTTCCCTTTTTGGGGGTGTGTCGGCTCCCTTCGCGCGGTGGCCACAGAGCCCCCCCCCCCCCCCCGCAACCCACCACCGCACTCCCTCCGCACCGCAACAACGACGGCTGGGCAACGAAACCACNAACCCACCACCGCACTCCCTCCGCACCGCAACAACGACGGCTGGGCAACGAAACCACGCTAAAGAAAACAAAGGGACCTGCACGAGTGCCGGGTAGCCGAAAAGGGGGGAGGGGGAAGAGTCGAGGCGGGAGACCGGCCACCGGCAAGCCGCGAAGAGAAACAAAAAAAAAAACGGAAAAGGCGCTTGCAAGGTACATCGTGTGCTCGGGTCCGTGCACGACTGACGCGCTGGACAGATCGCTGCCGTTTGGAGGGGAGGGGTCGAAGAAAAGAGGCAGGGGAAGCGACTACGTGGGCGACGAGCACACCCACGCACGAAGGGAGGGGTCATGGGGAGGCCGCAACGTGGTGCACGTACCCGTTGTGAGCGCGGGGCCGCGCGGCGAGGTTGTGTGACGCAGAGCATGTAACCTCGCCTCTCTGTTCCACTGCCACCACCACCAGCCCCCGTTTTCCCACTGACCATCGATGCGTGCCAAAGCACCAAGTCGAGAAGGGAAACCGACGAGCTAGGCGTACGGAGGCGAACACGTAAGCGCGGGTACCCACACCACCACGCAGGGGCTGCGGGCGAGGGTGCACATTCAGCACTGTGGCCCACCTAACATCGACAGAGCTGAGAGAGCAAAAGACGAACGAAGAGACGTGAACCCACACGCACATGAAGCGTGCGTCAGCATCAACGACTGACGAGAAGCACAAAACGGCTGCGATTGATCAAGCCGAAGGGGCAAGATAAAAAGAAACCACCAACAGGAGGGGCCTTCAACACGGCAAAGGCAGCACCCCGCACTGGGGAGTCACGGCGACGGTGCGAGGTCATCGCGCGCCACTTGCTTTCCACGTTTGTGCGCTTCTTTCTTTTCTTCCGTTTTTTTTGCTCGTATGACCGGCGCACCAGTGCGCGACCTAAACGGAGAGGGGTCGGCAACGCTGACCAGCAAGAGGTGGGGGCAGAAAAACAGCTGGAAGAAGCGAGAGAACGGGGAGTTGGAGCCGAGGAGGCGCGTGTTTCGTACGTCCATGTGCAAGCACGGGCTCCTTCTTTTCCTGTGAAAAAAAGGCTCTGAGGCTGGGTTCGTGTGCCTTTTTTTCCTTGGAATCGGCGGTGTTTTGGTCTCTTTCCCTTGTCGACACCAACGTTTTCGTGTCTACTTCTCCTGTGTGTGTGTATGCGTCAGTGCAGCAACGCCATCCCCGCAGTCTGCACACGATTTAAGAGGTGCCACGGGGCACACACATGCACAGAAGCAAAAACAAAACGGCACAGGGGACGCGCCGTCAAGACTCGGTTTTTTTTTTCCCACCGGCGCGCGGCACGCACTACACCGCTGCATGGTGCGCCCGCTCCCCCGCCCCTCGGGTCTTGTGCTCTCTCCCTCCTTGCCTCATTCTCTCACGTACACACAGCACAAGCGCACCACGTTCAGAGCTCAAGGAGGAGGCGGTGGAAAGGGGGAGAGGAGGGGGAAGCAGGTCACAGCACACACACACACACACGCCGGAGTAGCGCACCGGGAGAAATGAAGAAGAAAAAGAGACGAATGCAGGAGAAGAGTCCCGCGGTACAGGCAACAAGTGGACGCCAAAATCACACCCAAGAAAAGAAAGAAAATGGAGACAACGCGAGAGGCGCACAGGCAACGCCAAAAAATGCGTCCCAATGAACGTAGACGTGATGAAGAAAAGAAGTGAGTGAACAAAGCAGAACAAAAGAAAAACACCGTCACCCGCAGCGTGACGCTCTATGCACTACCTTAAAAGTGCGGTGTGCCTCAGTCACACACAAACACGCACACACACGCATGTACGCACACTCACGGACGCCTTTGTCAGACGTCCAACAACGACAACGCGAGCGCACATCGCGCTGCGAACCGCGAAAGAGAACAAAAAAGACAAGCAAGAGCGGTCTACACAAAGCGAGTGAAACCAGCGGTGGGCTAAGACGTGCGTACCAGCGCACCCATAAGCACCCACGCACGCACGCCAGCTACTCTTGCACTCCTTTCTTTTTTTTTGTTGTTGTTGCGTTGCATGTGCGGAGAGCGTCTAAAAGCGAAGTGAGGCAGACAGAGAGAGGCAGACAAAGACGGACTCTGCCGCATGCACCGCGCCAGGAAAGAGAAGAGAAGATGCCGAGGAAAACAACGGAGAACAACGAAGAAAAAAAAAAGAGGCGGTTGAAAGCCGAGGAAAGGACACAGCGTGAAGAGAAAACTCGTAGGCGTGAGGCTGAGCGGGGGTGGGTGGAGGGGGCACGTGGGGGGGGGGGGGGGCATTGTGAAACAAGGGGGAAACAAAGCCTTGCTAGCTATCCAGCACTGGTACTCCCTCTCTTCGCCCGTCCTCGAACCTGCCTCCTCCTCGTCCTTTTCCTTTTTGGGGGGGAGTAGGGACAGGCACAGGACTCACGCATGAGTCCGTCACAGGTGCGGAGGAGGAGGCAGCAGAGGGCTGGCTCGAAGCGGGTGACGCGGCGGCTTCTCGATTAGGTATTTTCACGTCCTTTCCATCATTGTGCCAAAAGAAAGGGTGTTCTTCTGTGTGCGCCGTAAGAAAAACAGTCGCTGCGCGCGTGGATGGGTGATGCGCGTCTGCGGGCTTGCGCGCGGCCCAGACAAGTCGGCGGCCGAGTGCGGCGCGAACGCGCACTGCACATCGACCTTCGGCCAGCACAACAAAGTGCCGCGTAGACGGCACCCATGTACGACAAAAAAGACTCAATGGAAAACACGACATGGTGAGGTTGACCCGAAACAACTCCGATCCGCCCTCGTGTGCCAATGCGTCGAGCGAGGGGTGCGTGTGGCTGGGTGATGAGTGTTTGTGGGCCTAAATGCGGGAAGTTGTCGGCCGGTGGGTCCACACTTCGCGCTCCCAGCAGACCCATAAACACATGCACAACCACACAAACAAAACAAGCGCACGCACGCACACGAGGACGGACGTTGCTCCACCGTATGATCTGGCACTGAAATAGGATTCTGAAAGAAGCTTGATGCACCCGAGGCAAAAGGGGGGAGGGGGTGGATGAGGATAGAAAAGGAGGACCCTCCTCCTGCTCCCTCCCTCCCCCTCCCCCTCAATTCACTCGGGGCCAAGCATGGAATAAGAGAAAGAGACGTGAGCACCCGCGCACGTGCATCAGCCTTCACGGCGCCGCAGCTTTCGGCAGCAGGAGCGAAGCGGGCTTTTGCGAGACGGGGAGAAGCCGGCGATGGCGTCATGAGCTGTGGGACGGGGAGGACACAAACGAGCAGGACACGCACACACGGAGGATGCTGATGCGTCCCCTTCGGGTCGCGCCAGCTTCACCAATAGGCAGCCAAAGGAGAAAGTGGCGGCGTACACGCACACACACACACACAAATATGGCTCTTCTCGACGTGCATGTCCTCGGCCTTTCCTTCACTTCCGTGGGCTCGCCTGTGTCCCGCTGCGTCTCTTTTCCCGCTCCGCCATCGCCTCTCTCGCTGTCGCCCCGTCCCTTCAACCGTCCGCGTAACACTCCCTCCGCCGCAAGTGGCAGCGCTGAGGCATCCTCTACACGCGCAGAGAAGAAGAAAAGCAACAGCAGCACACACACACACACACACAGGACAACGATGGCTGCTGTTGCCGTCTTCTCTCTTTTTTTAGGGTGCCGTCTTCCTTGAAGAAGTGCATGATGAGCTTCTACCACCTGAAATCGTCTTCTCTTCACCCTCTGGCGAACCCTTGGGGTACACACACCACTAAGGCGTCTTCATTGTCTTTTTTTTTTCACTCATCGCTGACACCCCAACTGCACGCTGCTCAGCAGTCCCTCGTCGGTCGGCCCGTGCCATGGCGACTGCTGCCACACGGCCACTACCCACCCCCACACGCAGCTCCACCGCTCACCTGCACCAACCCGCACCCTCGCTTCGCCTTCTCCACAATGCAGAGCCTCCCCCCTACGCGGCAAGTGTGCAGAGAGAGGAGGACAACAGAGAGAGAGAGGGAGCTGTCGAGGGTCGTGGGCGAGTAGCTGGAGTGACCGAGATGTCGCGGTGGAAGCACCACACGTGAACACGCGCAGGGCAATGGCGGAGGGTGGGCGATCGGGGAGAACCATCGAGAAGAGAGCAAGACGGGAGTCGCGAGAAGAAAAAAAAAAGGGGACAGCACGGCTGCCTGCGCGTCTTGGCCCACCACACGTGAGGGACGGGAAAACAAAAACAAGAAAGAGGAGAACGAGACTGCACAAAACGTGCGCAGCCGCATCTGTTTGCGCCATTGGCGTGCCTCTGCTTCAACCGTGAGTGTGTGGGAGGAGGGAGTCGGTTCCGTTTGCGTTGTGCTCTGCGCTCTTGTGTGGTGTGTAAGAGGTGGGGAGGTGGGGTGGAGCGCAGCGTCAGTCACGTGGCACCCTCTCTACCGGAGCACGCACATCACTACACGCATACACACAGGCACACGTGAGGACAGCCAGTCCCCAACACCCCCCTCCATGCGCAGCACGCCCGGGCAAAAACCGAGACGCCTTCCACAACATCAACGATAGCAAAAGACACAGCAAAGAGCGCACACGGCAGCGCCGCAACGAAGTGTGCGGCCGTAGAACATTGAATTCGTGTGTGTGTCTGTGTGTGTGGAAAGGCACAAGAGAGACGGACGCAGGCAGTAACGTAGCTGAGTTGCTTATTAGTACCAGCGCCTCACGCGTCGAGCTTCCTCCCTTTTCGCCTGCGCAGTGCTTCACCTCGTCGGCCACGTCCTCACTCGCAGCACCAACACCACACGCGGACCCTCTCTTGCGACGTGACATGCGTTGCGTGTCCGTCTCTCTCCTCCCCCCTCCCCACAGCGCCCCACATGACGGCTGTCAGGGAGAGAAACGAGAACGTACGGAGTGCGCGGCAACGCAGCAGCGATCCATCGGAGGGCCTGAATGCAGTAGGTGGGAGAGAGGCATGGGCAGAGACGAGGAGAAGCCGGTGAGCAGAACAAAGGGGAGAGAAAAGGCTCAGCAGCGATAACGCACCGCGTACTACGGTGACGGAGGGGTGTCTGCGTTGCTCATACAATCTCATGACTCAGTGGGTGAGCGTGGGTTAGCCGTGCGAGTGTGTGTCGAGGGGGTACGAGCCACCACCACCACCATCAGCACGGCACCATTCGTCACGCCAACCAACACGAGCACAGAGTCGAAAGAAGGCGGTATTCAGCGTCAAGATAGTGGGAAACCAGAAAGGGGTGAAGAAGTGGGAAGGAGCGGCAATTGACATATACGGGGCAGATCCCGCAGATGGCGGTGCGTACGCGAACGTGCGCTTCTAGCAGAGTCGCCCCCTCACAAAGCCAGTGAACACGTACTTTTTCTGACTGTCGCGTGAGCTACCCGCTCAGTCACCACGACCGAAGAACGAAGTCACCAGCTACGAGGAAAGAGCAACGACGTAGAAGAAGGACGCGCGGGGGAGTCCGCGCGCTTGCGCGTCTGAGCTCGTCTGAGACTGCACTCGTTGCAGCACCCACGGAACCGCCACCGCACACACGCACGACGTCCCTCACGCGTGCCCATCTGAGAGCATACACCCGCGTATAAGAAGATCACCAACCAACCATGACACGCATGCACGCCTCACGAACCTCACGTGGTGGCCCCACACCTTGACACAGACAAACAAAAGCGCGGAATCAAGAGAAAACAAAAACAAAACGGAAAAGTTAAAAGGAGAAGGCACAAAAGAAACTAGAGACAGGAGACGACGGCAACCCACAAAGAGCACCTCCCCTCCCCCCTTCCCCCCACCTACACACACAAACGAACAACAATGAGAAAACAGAAACGACAAAAAGGAGACAGGCCAGCAAAGAGTCGAAAATAAAAGGGGAGAAAAGGGGGGAGGCTTAAAAACACGGAACAAAGGAAAGCGGAGAACAAGACAACAACACAAAACGAACGCACGGAGACCACATGCGAGCACGTGAAGAAGCGAGGAAAGGAAAAAAAGAAGGAAGGGAAAGGGAGGAATGGGAGACACCAAACCATTGGATCTGAATAGGGACTTCGCTCTTGTTGTTGGTGTTGTTGTTCAGGGAAGCGGACAGAAAGGGGGGAAGGGTCGTGTTGTGGTTCTCTGTGAGCCTTCGTTGCGTCACTTTGTGCCTTCGTAAGGAACATGCAGGCGGGGAAAACAAGTGACTTCACTGCGTGCTGAAGTAGAGGCGTGCCACGCGCAGCGCCCCTCACGACCGGTCATGCATGCGCATACCTGCTGTGCTGTCGCCTCGCTTCTCCCTTCCACCTTCCCCTTCCATTCCCTCGTGTTCTTTTTTTTCGCGTCCGCGTCCTCGTGACCCGCGCTACCTGCACACAAACGGCTGGTGCGCAACAGCGGAGCAGCCGCGCTTCTGTNCCGGGGGGGGGGGGGGGGGGGCGGGGACATCGGTTGCACAGACGTGCACATTAGCGCAGAGGGGCAGCAGGGACGCGTGAGAAAGGGGAGGCGCGGTGGGTGGGTTCCGTCTTCGATTCACGCGTGAGTGTCAAGTTAAAAAAGAAAACGGGGGAGGGGGGAAGGTGCGGGTGGGTGGGTGGGTGAGGTAAGGGAGTACGGGCACGCGTGTTGCGTCACGACGAGCAAGAAGATCGAAGCCGGGGGGTTAAAGCCTGACAAGGAAACGGCACAACCGACACACGGAAGCCATAAACAGAGGGACGCGGGGTCGCACGAGAAAGTTCTTGACTGAGCACACAAAACGACGACACACCGAGACACACTTACACAGAAGAAGGAAGGAGGGGAAGAAGGGAGACGGGAGACGGGAGACGCATCTGTGATGCAAGGAGGACGAGGAGCAGGGAAGCGGTGGTGGTGGTGCGTATCAGTGCTGGTGCGGGCAGAGCTGGGTGTGAAGTGCCAGATACATGCACGCGCGCTGAAGCCAAACCAAAGAAAAAAGAGGAACGACTCACGCACAGTCGCTCCACCACTCACACATGCACACATGCATAGTGCATGGTCCGTGCCCTGGCTTGCAAACCCCCCCCTCCTTCCTCTTCACCGTCTTCTCTTTTCCTTCTGCTCTCCTGCGAAGGAGCTCAGTGCTGTGCTGTGCGTGGCTGTGCGTGGTTTCGTTTTTTCCGCGGCCACGATAAGTAAAGACTCATTTCTTGCTCAGACGTTGGTGGGTTGCTCCTTCTCTCTCTCTCTACTTCTCGTGGCTGCTGCATGGGGGCTACCGACCCTGCCTGCCCAGCCTCGACTCCCACTCCCACTCGTCCACACCCACTCCGCCATCCGGGACAATGCGAAGGGGAGGGGCTGTCTAGACAGAATCAAAAGGAAGAATGAAATGAGGCGGGATTGGGGGGGGAGGGGGAGGGGGAGTGAAGCCGCCGTGAAGATGGAGAGCGGGTCGAGAGGGTGGCGAAGGGGGCGAAAATGTGATCGCTCGTCACTCGCGTGTGACAAGCAGGATCGCGAAAAGGCCACGAAAGCTGAAACGATGGGGGAAATCCAAAACAAAGAAAAACACAAAAGAAAACACAAACAAATGCGCTTTGTTGAATACCGGATTGAGCAAAAGGGAAAAAAGAAAAGAAACACAGCAGACACACAACGTGGCCAGCAGAGACTTGGAGTGCGCCTCGAGGAGGCGTAGGTGAGCGACGGGTGGGAGCGGCACCGAAGAACCACGCATAAGCGGACGAGGCAGTTTTGTGTGTATGTGACCTCACTCCATTGCTGCTCCCTGACCCAGATCACCCGCCCCTCTCGCGGCACGCGTCCGCGTCTCCGCAAGGTCAGCGTTCCTCCGTAGCACCGGCCAGTTCGAAGACGCCAGTGTACCCCTAGCCGCACTGACGAAGAGCATCTTACTTCGACAGGCGGGTCATCTCGCCCCGCGTCCACCGCGCAGCACCACGCGCAAACGGCACCCAGACAGACACCGACTTACCAGACAACACGCACGTGTACACACGCAGACACACACATACACACTCCCTCTCTCTCACACAACCACACACGCGCTCGGTAAACGAGACGCGTGCACCGGCCCGCTTCCCCTTTTGACGGGAGAGAGCCGGAGAGCACTGAGAGGAAGCGGCAGGTGACAACGGGTGCGGGCGGTATGCCGAGTGCCGCGGGGTGCCGTCTGCGCACAAGGCGGCGCGTGTGGTCGCGACGGAGATGGTTGTTTCGGCACTGCATCTCTTTTGGAGAAGCGGGTCCGATGGGTAAGGACTTGGGTTACGAATATGAAATTGCGCAAACACACAATTCGCCAGAGTTAATCCCCACGCGTGAGTCGCCGGCGTGATCCACGCCCCCCTCATTCGCCGTCTTTCCTTCTCTGTCTTTTCTTCTCCTCCTCACCGCACACACACACACGGACAAACACACATGAGTCCATTTTTCGTTTTCGTTTCTTACGATGCGCAGCGCGGGTAGTCGACACAAATGTGAAGCAGAAGCGCGGCTGTGCAACGCGGAAAGTGTGCAGGGAGAAGCAAGAAAAAAACAGCCGAAGAAAGGGCGAAGCGGGGGGTGCGGGTGATCGTTTCGGCACACCACACGCGCTGGGGAACAGTAGAAGAGAATGCCCCCCCTGTAGAGCAGAATAGAAGTTTGGAGTGGCATCATCTTGCACCTCCCTCCCTGCATGCTCGTCACCGCCGCCACCCTACAACCTCCTGGATGTCCTCTCGTCGCCCATCGTCTAATCAACGTCAACGGTTGCCAACCGTACACGGCACGCCAACCAGAAAACAATAAGGGAGACACAGTAAACGAGGCGGAAAGAAAAATGACGCAAAACACTTCTTCTTCTTTTTTTGCAGCAAGAGAAGAAAACTAGTTCACGTTGGCGTTGACGAGAGATGGACGCACACTCGCACGGATAGCACACGCAGTGCCACGTGAGAGGGTGGGGGGGGGACGGGAGAGCACCCGAGAAAGGAGCAGAGCTCGGGCTGGGACGGCAGGCAGGGAGAAAGGAAGTACGTCTCTGGTGCACAGAGAACAAGTCTGGGGAGAAATGGGAGACGAGAACGCACAGAACTTGAGCATATCATACGTGGGTTTCATGCAAACGGGGGTGGGGACAAGCGCAACGATACCCGCACTCCTCCCTCCCTTCCTCCTAACGCATCAACAGAAGAGAAGCGCACGACAGAACAAGAAAAAGAAAGCCACGAAACGGTGACGAGCGGTGAAACGTGAAAGACTCCGGAAAGCCGGCTGCACCGTCACAGAACAGAGCCGTACGACTGCACGCACAAAACACCGCCCATGTTGCAGCGCCGCGCTTTTCTCATGGAACGCCTGCAATGTCGTATTCCTGTTCTTGGTTTGTCTTCACGGCCTTCTTTTTTTTTTTTGTTCCTCTCTCTCTCTGCGTCGTTTCGTGGTTTGGGCTCGCGCACTTCGCGTGAGGCGGAAGGGAGGGGAGGTACGGGTACCTAGAGCAGTCGGGTCAGATTGGGGAAAGAGAAACAAAGAAAAAAAGAAACTCACCTTATTTTCAGCATTGAGTATCCTGGCGCAAGCGAAGACGGGCTTGTAACGAGAGTAGGAAAAAGAAGCGGCCAGCACTGCGTGAGACCGTCGCGGGTGCAGAAGAGGGCACAAGGCGGCTCGCGAGCGCTGGGCCGACTCTCGTTACAACTTCAGCCGACACACGCAAACAAACACACCGCCGCAAGACAGCGTAAAGGGAAGAGCCGCGCACTATGCGAGTGTACACGTGGCGCGCTGGGCCCTTTCGCCTGCTGTGTGTTTTTCCGGTGTCTCCTGCGGTGTCGGCTGAATACACAAAAGAACAAGGGCGGCCTGCGGCGACGGAGCTCACACCCGCACGTGACACTCCGGT
The DNA here is from genome assembly GCA_030849075.1 of Zelonia costaricensis. Classification (NCBI taxonomy): domain Eukaryota; phylum Euglenozoa; class Kinetoplastea; order Trypanosomatida; family Trypanosomatidae; genus Zelonia; species Zelonia costaricensis. The sequence goes on from JASAOO010003512.1 coordinate 64,235, forward strand.
TCTGCAGCTTTCTTCTCCTCTTGGCCTCTCCTTTTTCTCCTTGGAGGAGCGGGGGGGAGACGTGAAGAGAAGTACCCGAACCTTCTCTTTTTTTTGGTTTTGGTAGCGAACAATGTGAAAGCAGGATACGTGAAACCTGCGGAGGGGGGAAGAAGCCTGCCCCAGTTACTGACGGTCGCGGATCTCATCGATAGCGTAGTAAGAGTGGTGTTGGGGACGCACAGCACGCGCACACGTGGGGCCCTCTAGCCCTCGCCTTACCCAAGCCACACCCGCCCTCCGCCGTCTCTCGCTCTACTCCGTCGCACAAACCGCACTCTGTGTCTTTTTTTTTTTCGTTTCTCCTGGGACGGGAGAGGCGTTACGTGTGATGCGGTTGATGCGCGAACAGGCGTGCGTGCAGTGCCAGCGTAGGAGAGCACGGAGGGGCAGAGTGCATGGGCAAGGGGGAAAGCGAGGGAAGTGGGGACAACGCATGGCAGGCGCCGTGGACCCCGTAAACTGGCAAGAAACAGTCTTGAAAGCGAAACAAAAAAAAAGAGGAAAGAAAACAGAACAAAACAGCAAAACCCGAGAGCGGAAGCTGAAAATGGAACCAAGGGGGGAGGAGGAAGAGGGAGGCCAGGCCAGCAGGCTGACGCGTGGCGGAACTCAAGTAAAAAAAAAACGAAAGAGACGAAGTGCGGGCAGAAAGAAGGCGGGCACATTCGGAAGAGCGTGAGTGAGATCATAAGCGAGAACACTAAGGCCGGGGCAAGGACGGCGAGTGGTACCCAGAAAGGGAGAGAAGGGGGTAGAGGATCAACACCGCGCACACACATAAACACTACAAAAAAGAAAGAGAGCGAGACAGAGCGAAAACAAAACACCAAAAGGCTCAACGTGCCTGAATGAAACAGGCACAAGAGGCGCGTCACGGCACTTCTTGTATTCAAAGCACCCTGGCCGGCACCCGCGGGAGATACACGGACCGGAGGGCCTCACGACACACCACTCCAACGTGCAGCCTCGCCACCGAGATGATAATGGCGTTGGCTGACATGGATGAAGCGTGGCGCTTCGGGGAATACGGAGATTTGCCAGCCAGAGGGCTGGCCCAAGCGTGCCAGACAACGACAACAACAACCGGGGAAAGGGGAAAGAGAAGAGAAACACGGGGGTCGGGCCAGTGAACACGTGAGAAGGGGGAGATGAAAGAGGGAAGAGCTCCGTGAGCTGGTCACACGGTTCGTCAACAGATGGAGGGTCCGGCAAAAAGTGAAAACGAAATAGAGTGCGCGCGTCCACGCCGAAGTGAACAGGACAAAAAAAGGAAACCAGTTTGGACTTAGTTAGCGAGGAGTTCTCGATGGCTTGCTAGTGTTGTTTTCCTCCATTTTTCGTTTGTTTGTGCGTTTGTGTAAAAGGGCACCTTGCCTCATGCCGGTGCGCACATGCGTGCAGATCTCCCCCGCAAGTCACTGTGTGTGTGTGTGTCCGAAACAGAAAGGAGAGGGGGGACGGAAGTGTTCGACTGTGTCCTAGTCGCGACTGCGCGGACGCCAAGTGTACTGCCGCTTGCGACCATCTTCGGTGTGAGGAGACGCAAGGGCACCATATGGTGAGCGACAGGCACGATGACCGTGGAAAGAGGACACCGGAGAGGACCACAACAATATGGGAAAGACACGATGGACAACGACACGACGCACGTCGTTGCGCTGCGCGCAGATCCAGCAGAGAGAGAGAACTACAGAGGGAGGGGAACAAGAAAGAAAACACATGTGGAACGACGCGCTGCCTTGGGGGAGGTGAGGACGGGGGGAAAGAGGGGAAGGAGGGGGCAGCTGTCGTCCGCGCAGGGAGGTGACACGGTAAGGTAGGAGGTGTGCCTATACCTGGCTTAGTCGGGGGGGAGAGGAGCGTGGTGAAAAACGCGAAACCAAAAAAGAGAAAGAAGAATGCGTCGCCACACACGGAGGCTGGGGTAAGGCGGTGCTTCGAGGCGGCCGTCAACACGACGCAGCCGCAAACCCAAAGGCCTTCACTCGCCCCGACGCATTGATTCCCTCTGACGGGGATGTACACTCAAAGAGGGAGAGAAAGGGGGGCACGTGAGAGGGTGAGGCAGAAGATCGCACGCCCCCGCGGAGAGACGGACCTCCCTCGCGGCTTCGTTGTCCTCCTCGACCCTCCTCACCCTCATGTCTTTCCTCTCGTCCCCCTCCCCCTCCTCTCCCCTCAACACACCGCCTAGGCGCTCCCCTTTCTCCTTCACCCGTGGACACACCGCACCGCGTCCGGTCGCTCCGGCCCTCGCTCCCTCTTCTCCTTTCGTCTCTGTCTATTCCGCCGTGCGGGCGAACAGGAGCTGGTGGAACGCGTAGCCCTCACCGAAGAAGTTCACCGTGCGGTTCTGGAGGGCGTAGGCCTTGAAGCTCGTGAAGGTGCGGCGCAGCGCGGCCCCGTCGGCGTCCTTGTCCTGCAGCGCGACGAGCGTGAAGTGCGCCGGCTGGAACTCGTCGACGATGGCCTGCACCCGCGTCGGGGCCGCGACGGCCGCCTTGGCGTTCGTCTCGAAGGAGACGCAGGGCACACCGGCGAAGGTGCGCGTCACCTCGTATTCGCCGTTGGGCAGGGCGTGGAAGTGCTGCGCCGCCTTGGACGCCTCGCCGAGGCCGGCGGCGACGTCGTAGAGGAACACGTTCACCTGCACGTCCTCCTCGGTGCGGCCCCCCATCCGCTGCACCCCGTCAAAGACGAAGTTGAAGTAGTGGTCGCCGTCCACCGGGCCCGTCAGGAAGGACTTGCCCGCCGGGAAGGCGGCCTTGAGTTCGGCGTACTCCTGCGCCATGATGTCGCTCGTCTCGCTCTTGGCACACCACGGGGACGTGGTGTTCTTGCGCAGGTACGAGGCCCACTCCACGGACACAGCCTTCTCCCGCAGCAGGGCAAGGGCAGGGCCGAGGATGTGGTGCAGCATCACCTCCGACGCGGAGGTCACGACGAGCTTGTGCGGGGTGAGGATGACAATGCTCTGCGTCATCTCGAGCGACAGCAGACCGCCGTCGTAGGAGTGGCGCTGCAGCGTCTGCCCGGCCGCGGCGAGCACCTCCTTCAGCTCCGCCACGGCGAAGGCCTCGGACGGCACCGCCACGGCGAAGTCGAGCTCGAGGCGCTTCTCCAGTCCGCTGTCGCTGTAGCTGGTCGGGTTCGCAAACCCGCCCCAGAGCGACATCAACGCGTGCACCGACTCGGGGAACTCATCGCGCGGGGAAGCCCAGACGTTGGCGGACATGTTGAACCTGGCGAGCGCGCGGTGGGTCGGGGTGAGAGAGGGGGCGGGGGATGGACGGATCGGCGGCTGGCACTGAGCCCAAAAACCACAGCGCGCAGATGCAGGCGGAGGCGACGGGAGAGAGGGAGCCGATGGAAAGGGGAGCGGGTGAAGCGTGGGGGGTGGGGGTGGAGGGCGATGAGCGAGAGAGAGCTAGCGTGGTTGGACTGGAGGAGTAGACCGCGACGTTGAGCGAGTCCATCAACGCACCAGCCGTTTAAAAACAAAAAAAAAGTGGAGTTGTCGATGAGCGGGAGGCCAGAGGGGAAATAGGGAGAGGGGGAGAGGGTGGTCGGTTGATGTGGGAGCACAAACCCAGTGACACCAACCTCATAGGAGCGGGGCATGGGGACGGAGGAAGAGCGTTCGGCACGCACAGCGGAGGGGTGGGGAATGGGTGTGTGGCTGGTGACGCGAGCGGCACGAAAACAGGTCGCCGTCCTACGCGAAGTCCACGCCAAACCACACCTCGCCTCTTCACCGCTGCGTTGGAGCGGCAGAGAAAATGGAGGGCCGGTTGAGCTGACCGAAGTGGATGTGCGGCTCTTTCTGCGACACACCCTTGGTCGGCCTCTTTCCCACCCGCATGCACCTGCACAGACGCGCGCAGACACACCTTGTGTCAGCACGCCTGCCCTGGTGTGTGTGTACGTGAGGCGAGCCCCAACTCTTGTGCTCTGTGTTTGCTTTGGGTATTGCGTGTTCGCTTGTGTGTCTCGCGCTCTCTCTTGTTCGGCTCGATTGGTGCCACGTAGGTTTGCCGCCTCTTCTCCGCACCGTCTCGCCTCGGTCCCTTCGCTGAGCGCGTGCCACGTATGCCGCGGTGTGCTTGCGGACTCGTTTGGGCCGCACCGACGGAGAGAAGAATGGAGTCGAGGGTAAGCAACGACACAAAAGGAAAGCCGGTGCTGAAGGGGGAGGGGGAGTTGGGGGATGGCGGAAAGCCGGAGTCGCAGTCGGCAAGCCGAGGTGAAGCGGCCACTGCACGGGAAGCGCCGGGTCCTCGGTGGCAGGGGTGTACAACAGTGAAGCGTGGACAAGAAAAGGAAGCGGGAACAAAGACAAGCGGCACATCACCGTAAGCACACACACAGAGACAAGCACATATAGCGAGAGAGGTGGGGGGAAGGAAAGGGGGGGGAGAACAAACACAGCGGGTGGACGGGAGAAGAGTGCGGGCAGAGGCCAGCACCGTGACCTGCGCAGGTGTTGCCCTTCCCCTTCGCGCCTTCGCCACTCACCAGCTTCCCTCCCTTCACCTTCGGTTAGACTGTTAGATTACGGAAGGAGACGTCGTCTGCATTTTCGCCTCGCCGCTGTTGCTACTTGGCTCTGCTCGCGCTCGTTCCTTGGGTCTGTGCGGGAAGGCGGGGAAGGGGGATGGGCCCAACGACTTCACAGAGCGTCTCCATTCTCCTTGTTGTTGTTTCTCCCCACACTATCCCTCCCTGCATCAAACAAACCGTATGCAGCCGACAACGATTCCATGTGCGTGCGAAGAGAAATCGGGAGGAGTGGGAGGGGAGTGGGAGGAGGCTGCAGCGCGCGAAGCAGAAAAAAAAACGGCAGCATCAAACTTGTTTTGTGATCGGGTGCGTGTGCGTGCACGCGCTGTTGCTCACCGAAACCGGTGACGCGTTCGCGAGAAGAGGAAGGGGAAAGAGAGAGAGAAGGGTGAGGTTTGACCCAGGAAAAAAAGAAAACGGGGGCGACAAGGGGGAGGAGCGTCACAGCCGCCAAACGGCGTGACGGACGAAATAATGCGATACCCAAATCGCACCCGCGCCCTCACATCGCAAAAGCACGCAACCGTTCGAACACAGGGGCACACATAGCCCCACCCACCCCTATACCCACAAACACACACGAGCAATCACATCTACACGCAAAGACCTCACGAACGCCCTCCCATTAGAGCCGACACTCAGGATGCGCACCGTGAGACGTGGGAGAGGGGGGTGGGGGGGCAGAGCGAGCGATGCACAACAGCACAGCTAATCCATCGCAGCATCCAGAAAAAAGAAAAACGAACGCAGCGTTCACCACAGCGACGCATCAGGATACCGCTGCGGTGCGACCCACGACTCAAAGCGTCATCATCGCACCTGCGGAGGTTCCTCCCAGTCCGAAGAAGCGTCGCGCCACTTTTTGTTGTCGTCATCGTACGTGTCTCTGCTGGTGTGTGTGTGTGTGTGTGTGGCCGAAGTTGTGTTTAATTTCACACAGCAACCCAACAAGCCAGAACATGAGCATCCGCTGGGCCTCTACTTCATGTCCTTCATCTTCTCGATGCCGTCCTGCAGCTGCGCCTTCTGCGTCTCCAGGGAGCTGAGCTTCTCCGTGTTGGCCGCGCGAATCTCCGCCGGCACCTTCGTCTCGTAGTTCGGAATCGACATCTTCTTCTTGGTCCCGTCGATCTGCTTGTTCAGCCCGTCGAGCTGCTTCTCCAGCTTTGCCACCTCCTTCTCCACGTCGATGAAGCCGACCAGCATCATGTTGACGCCAATCTCCTTCGTCACGAGCGAGAAGCCGCAGCCCTTCGGCACCGCCCTCTCCTCTCCGGGTGACACCACCGTCACGTCGCCGACGACGCCGAGCGTCGAGATCATCTGCTTCTCGGCGGCGAAGAGCGTCTGCAGCTCTGGGGTGTGGGCGGTGATCCAGATGTCGGGCTTGTGCTTGTTGGTCAGCGTGTAGGAGGCCTTGGTCGAGCGGACGCTGTGGACGACGTCGAGGAGGGTGGTCATGGCCGCCTCCGTTTCGGCGCTGGCCCACCCGCTCGGCTCCGGGTACGCGGCGAGCATGATGGTCTCGCACTTGAAGCTGGCGTAGTTGGGCAGGCGGTGCCAGAGCTCCTCCGTGACGAAGGGCATCATCGGGTGCAGCAGGCGCAGCGCCTTCTCCACGACGAAGAGCAGCACGTCCTGAACGAGCTGCTTCTTCTCGCCGCCCTGCTGGATCGTCGGCTTCGTCAGCTCCAGGAACACGTCGCAGAGCTCGTAGAGCCAGAAGCGGTACACCGAGCTCGTGGCGAGGGCGAAGTCGTACAGCCCCTCCGACATGCCCTGCGTCGCCTCCGCGATGGCGACGTCGAGCCGCGACAAGATCCAGCGGCACTCGAGCGGCAGCGCGGCGGCGTCCTCGGCGACGCTAAACTGCACCTTGCTCGGCGCATAGTCGGTGCCCAGCGCGTGGTACAGCACATAGCGCACCACGTTCCAGAGCTTGTTGCAGAACTGTCGGTACGCCACGACGCGCTGGATGTCCAGGTTGACGCTGCGGCCCGACTGCGTGTAGGAAAGAAGACCGAAGCGGAGGGCGTCGCTGCCGCACTCCGGGATGCCGTTCGGGAAGAACTCCTTCTGCTGCTTGATCGCCTTATCCACCTCCTTGTCGCTGAGGTTGCCGCTGCGCACCGTGTCGTTCAGCGTCTGCAGCGTCACGCCATGGATGACGTAGAGGGGGTCAATGACGTTGCCCTTCGACTTGGACATCTTCTCGCCGTTCTTGTCGCGCACCATGGCATGGAAGAAGACCTCCTTGTAAGGCAGCTGGCCGGTGAAGTGCAGCGACAGCATTACCATGCGGGCCACCCAGAAGAAGATGATGTCGTGCCCTGTCTCCATCAGCGCGTTCGGGAAGAAGCGCTTCATGTCTTCCGAGTCGTTGGGCCAGCCAAGCGTGGAGAAGGGCCAGAGGCCAGAGCTGAACCACGTGTCCAGTACATCGGGGTCCTGCTCGAAGGACGCCTCCGCGAGCTGGGCGTCGGTCAGACCGAACTTCTTCTGTGCCTTGGCCTTGGCCTCCTCCAGGTTGCGAGCCACCACCCACGGGTCCTGGTGGTCGGCCGGCAGCGCGTTGACGACCTTGTAGGCCGGGATGCGGTGGCCCCACCAGAGCTGGCGCGACACACACCACGGCCGGATGTTCTCGAGCCAGTGGTACCACACGACCTCGTGTGAGGACGGGTAGAGGCGCAGCTCGCCGTTGCGCACCGCCTCGACGGAGCGGCGCGCCATGTCGCTGCAGTCGACGAACCACTGCGGCATCAGCATCGGCTCCACGATGTCGCCGGTGCGCTCGCAGCGGCCGACGCGGTACTCGTACGGCTCGATGCCGCGCAGCAGCCCCATCTCCTCCAGCTTCTTCGTGATCTCGCGGCGGCAGTCGAAGCGGTGCATGCCCTTGAACGGCTCCATCGTCACGTAGCCCTTGAGGTCCATCATGACGAGCTGCTCGAGGTTGTGGCGCTTGCCGGACTCGAAATCGTTCGGGTCGTGTGCCGGCGTGATCTTCACTGCACCGGTACCGAAATTCATGTCGACCAGCGTCGCGTCCAGCACAATTGGGATCGTGGCATCGCGGAACGGGCACTTGAGCGTCTTGCCGTGGAACTTCTTGTAGCGCTCGTCGTCGGGGTGGATGGCGACGGCGGTATCGCCCAGGAGCGTCTCGGGGCGCGTTGTCGCGATGACCAGCTCCTCGTCGCTGTCGGACAGCTTGTAGGCGACGTGGGTGAGCGTGCCCATGTCCACCTTGCGGTCGTAGCCGGGGATCGTCGTCTTGGACGACTTGGCGACGTCGTCGAACTCGACCTCGAGGTCGGAGATGGCGCTCTGCAGGGCGCAGCACCAGTTGACGAGGCGCGTGTCGCGGTGGATGAGGCCGTCCTCGTGCAGCCGCACAAAGGCCTCCAAGACGGCCGCCGACGACTTCTCGTCCATCGTGAAGCGCTCGCGCGTCCAGTCGAGGGAGAGGCCGATCTCGCGGAATTGCTTCGTGATAATGCCGGCGTGGTTCTCCTTGAAGTCCCACAGCCGCTTGGTGAACTCCTCGCGGCCCAGCTCGTGCCGGCTCTTGCCCTCCTCCTTCATGACCCGGCGCTCCACGACGACCTGCGTGGCGATACCGGCGTGGTCGGTGCCGGGCACGTAGAGCGTGTTGTCGCCCTTCATGCGGTGGAAGCGGGTGAGGGTGTCCTGCACGGCGCCGGTGAGGGCGTGGCCCAGATGCAGGTAGCCGGTGACGTTCGGTGGCGGGGCGACAATCACGAAGGACTTGGCCGTGGTGTGGGGGTCGTGGTCCGATGCGGGGCGAAAGAAGCCCGACTTCTCCCACCACGGGTACCACTCCGCCTCGACCGCGGAGGGCTCGTACGTGGCCGCCATCTCAGAAGCGAGCGACTTCATGAGGAGAGCAACACGTCGGAACGTGGTTGCGACTTGGAGAATGAAGAAGGTAAAAGAGATGAGGAAAGGGGGAGAGAAGAGCACACACGAGGGATGCTCTTCGTTGCACGTCCTTCCAGCGCAGCACGGCAAGGGATGGAGGAAGGGAGGGAGGGGGGGGGGCGTTAACGGCGGTTAGACAAAAAGAAACGGCAGCACGCAGAGAGAGGGAGGCTCGAGTGGCAACAACACAGATTCGTCGCCGACAGAGGCACGGAGCTCGCACACGCACGCACGTACAAACCACAGCGACACGGACAGCCACAGCCACGAACACGAGCACGTACACCGCTGCAGGCGGAAGAGCGAATGGAGGGACGCGGTGGGAGGGGGGGGAAGAGGAGGGGAGGGGGGGGGCGAGGGCGCGCAAGTCACGGGGCGAGCGAAGAAGAGAGAGGGAGAGACGGGGAGCAACGAGGCGCTTCTACTTTTTCTTTGGCGTGTGAAGCCGTGAGCGGGGGGCCGGTACGTAACAGGATTGCCGCGGATAGGACGTGTGCGGAGTGAGCGTGATCGTGGCGCTCGGCAAGGAGAGGCAGGACACGGGGACGGCAACAGGGGAAGTGAGACGCATCAGGGAAGCGCAGCGAAGTCTTGCGTTTTATTTTTCTTCTTCCTTTCTTCGCGTTTCGTCCACCCTTCCCTCCTCCTCTTCGAGAGAGAGCCCCGCACCATGCGAGGGAGGGGGGGGACGGCGGCAGACATCGGAAGAGGAGAGGACGGCAGCCGAGCCGGTCTTCTTCTCCGTGCGTTTCCTTCTCTGTGCTGCGGGTATGTCCGCTGGACCTGCACGACGTGTGCTGAGCGGCATCCACACAGTGCACCCTACACGCATGCCTGCCCTTTGCGGTGCCATGCTGGTTTACAGAATCCCGCTTTCCGAGCCTCTTGGCCTCGTTGTTGTTTATTCTCGCTTTTTTTTTGCTGTTGATGAGTTTGACCTTCCCGGATCTGCGACGGCACACCAACCAACAGCGCCGGGTGGCCGCGAGGTGACGACCGCCAATACAGCGAGGGGGGATAGAGAGGACGAAGGCGAGTTGACGCACAAACACACACACAAGCACGGCTACGACGCGCAGACGCGGAGCACGAGAGGTGAAAAGGGCGTGGGGCACAAACGTGTGCGGCAAGATCGAAGGAGTGGAGGGCACACCAGTTCAGGTTGAACTGGGGTAGCACACTTCCCGCGATCGCGAACAGTGAGGGGGAGGAAAGATGCAAAGCGAAGGACACGACCAGAGCCACCACAGAAGCACTCAGTGTGCCACAGCGGGCACCCGCGGTGCCTGGCCCACACCTCACACACGCGTCCCACATGTTGCGCTAGCTTGCTGCCACAGACCCACAGCCTCCATCGCCTCGCGCCTCAAGCGGCTGCAAAGAGAAGAACAAGAGCGTCGCAGCCTTTTGTGTGGTGTCCTCACTCGAGACCGCCCCCCCCTCCTCCCCATCCCCTTCCGCATCCGTCTCTCCGCACTCAGAACCCAATCGACAGACGCGCCAGGGAGAAGAGCGGAGGGTGGTGAGGAAGAGGGAAGAGGCAGTGGGAGGAGAGGTCTCACGCACAGGCACGAGAACGGGAAATAGAAAAGGGGGTGAGGAGCACCCAACATCACCTCGCGCACACGCACGTACACACTCACCCATGTGCGGTGAATAGAAAGGCGTCGTCGCAGCACATTGTCGATGGAGACCAGCAAAACAAAAAGATGAGGCAGGGAATCCTCACGTGGATATACATGGAGAAACAAGTCGCCGCACGTTTCTTCGGTGTGTGCACTGCGCGCTCCGACGTCAACCGCAATAGGTTTCCAGCCTCGCTGTTGCACCCTCTCCACTCACCAGAGAGGGGAAAGCGAGCGAGGCGCCCTCGCCCTCTCGCAGCACGCGTCTCCTCCGCCTGCTCGCCAGTTCTCATCACTCCTTTCCGCTTCGTTTTTTTTTTTTGGTATCGTTCACGCGTGTGGTTGCGTGTGTGTGTGAGCAGCTGTGGTGGAGACGAGCTGTGTAGACGTACGCAGGCAGTCTTTCGTGTTGTGTGTGTGTGTGTCGTTTCCGTAAGGCACAACCACGCACACTCACAGAGCGGCGCGCCTTCAGCACGAGACAGCGTGGGTGCACAGACGTCGCCCCACACTTCTCCCACAAGTAACCAACACACGAACGGAAGAGGAGGGAAAGGCGGACGCGGCCGTTGTCGCTCCGGGGAAAGCAAGAGGATCAGCGACGGAGGGTGTGGGAGAAAAGACGAACCACGGCGCCGCTGCAACGCACGTGACGTCAGCGTTGCCGCCACAAGGAGACACCGCTTGTTCGTGAACCACGTGAAAAGGGAGAGAAATGGAACAGCGGCGAAAGGGAGTACTCCGCGAAGGTTGGAGTCGGCAGCTGCGTGTCACGGCGATTGAGCGCGAGGTGGGTGTCGCACCGCGGAGAGCGCCTTGCGGGGTTGCAGTCGTGTGTGCAGCACTAAAAGCAGAGCACGCGAAAAAAAAGGGGAGCACGGCAGATATCATCGACCCCTCAAACGCCACAAACGTACACACCACAACGAGAATGTCAGGGTGCCGCGAAGGAGATGCATTCGCAAGCAGCGTCCACCCTGCCGATCAAGCAGGCAGACCTACAAGACATGAATGCACTAGGCCACGGAGAGTGGCACAAACGCGAAAGCCAAAGAACGCATATACAAGAGCCTCGGGAAAGGAGGAGGGGGGGCAAGAAAAAAGAGCAAAGCAGCTGGGCTGTAATGCACTGGCAGAGTCGTACGCGCACACCTCATCATCGTCGCCATCGGAGGAGGTCGTAGGAGGGTGAGGGCGGTAAATGGTGTGGGCATCAAAAGAAAGCGCAGCATTGCAGACACACAAACACGTACACGCCTTCACCTCATGTCCGGCTCGAGTTTGTCCTTGACGAACGCGGACTCCGCGAAGTCTGCACCCGTTCCTCCCGAGCTACGTCACCCCACCCTTTCCCTGGCGATTGACGCTTCACACACTTTCTTTGGGGGGCGATAAAGGGAGCGAGGGGAGAAGGGGCGCACACGGGCGTGGATGAACCGCAACCGTGGAGAGCTTACAAGAGCGAGAATCACGAGGCGATGAAGCGGACGTGTCGACGTAAACCAAAGAAAAACGAGAAAGGAGACAGAGACGCACGTCATACCGGTCAATGCTCCTTCTCTGCCGCTCTCGTTGGTGGCGTGAAAGCACGCTAGGCGGGTCTGGACTTTTCCTTCATTCATACGCGCGTGCTCTCGGCACAGGACAGAGACTGGCGCAGCGGGCCTTCACACGCACTCGCCCACACCTCAGTGCACACCGCAAGAAAGCGAGAGGAAAAACAGGAAGGAGAAAGGAGTCGCCCATCTTTCTAGGAACAAACGAAGCAAACAGAAGAGGTGATAAAGAAGCGGAGACGCACAAACACAAACACGCAGAAGGCACAGAAAAGGTTCATATGAAAACGAAAAAAAAAAACGCAAAGACAAACCCAGAGTCGACGAGACAAGAAACCCGACAGGCCACACACACACACACACACACGCACACGTGTCTTCAGCGCAGACATCACACACTCTCTCTCTCGCTTGCACCCACGCACCTACAAGCGTAAAGCAGCTCTGTGTTTGTGTGTGAGTGTGTGTACGTGTGTCATCCGCGCACAGACAACGCCCTCTCCCGAGCAGTCTCCCGCAACGGTGAAAGCGGAAAACGAGGCCAGAAAAGAAACAAGGCACATGCACACGAAGGAGAAAGCGCGCGCGAGAGAGAGGGAAAGGGCTCGGCGCGCAAACGCAAAACAAGACAAAACAGAGGAGCAGGGAAAGAGACCAGCTCGCTGACGTCGGTCGGCAGACGTGGATGCAAAGCGACGACGTAGGAGTCGGATGTGTGTGTGGAGGGGGGGGGGGCATCGCCTGGAAAAGTGCGAACACGCACAACAGCGCGTGAGGCCCCACAGATCACAAAGGAAAGAAGAGGCCAAGCGAATCACAAGAAGAGAAAGGGGAGAGGTGGCGTGTGTGGCTGTCGGTTAGGGAAAGCGAGAAGGAAGAACACACGGAAGGGAGCATTTTTTCCTTTTGTGTAGTTTCTGCTCTTCGACAAGGAGGGGGCGGGGGGAGGCGGAAGGGGTTGGGGGGTAGAGGCTCGTGGGTGAAGACAACAGGAGAAGCGAAGCGAAACGTACGCGCATACGTGGAGACCCAGAGACATGGCAGAGGGGCGGCGAGGGTGGGTGAAACACACAAAACAAAACCAAAAAAGACCAAACCGCCACACCGGCAGTGCCACCCGCGCAGGATAGGAGTGGGTCGGCGAAAAGAGGCGAGGCGGCGAAGGAGGGGCGCAGGCAAGGACGAGAAACAAGACAAGGGGAATGCCCGTCGCTCAGCGGAGAAGACAGAAAACGGGCGGCACGGGAAAGCGGGAACCCAACACACGCAAAGGAGAAGGGGGAAGAAGACGAAGAAGAAGAGACACAAAGGCGCGCGCAAAGGCAGAAAGTGGCGCATCGCCAAGACAAGCGCAAAAGAGTCGAAGAGGGTTTGAGGAGTGGTGGAGAGGAGGGAGGGGGGAAGCCTGTGGGGGCACGCCGAAACAGCAACACACGCAAACACACAAAAATGACAAGTGCGGCACCTGATCGTGCACGCCGAGAAGCAATCCTACGATGCCACCGAAGATGGAGGAGGATCAGCTCTACGAGATGGTCTCTTGATTTCCTTTCCTCGCCTCACTCGCACACAGCCGTGGGACTGTCTGTTGCGAAAGAGGAGGGGGGGGCGACGAGGAGAGAGAGAGGCGGGGGGAAAGGGCAGTGCCTCGCCCTTGTCCAGTGTCGCTCGTCGCCCTCTTGCCGAACGAAAAGAAAAAGGAACGTGAAGCGTTCAAAACACATCTTCTCTTTTTTGTCTTCCTTGGCTTTCCCCCCTATTTTCGTGAACCCCACGTCAGCTCAATACGCCGCGCACAAATCGAAGAGAGCGGAGAGCAGCGCTCTGTCAAAGAAAACAAAAAGTCGTTCACACAGAGAGAGAGAGAGACGCACACAAGAGCAGCGCAATGAAGCCGCGTCAGAGAATGAAGTTGAAGGGAGAAGAAGAAAACGAAAACACTGTGAGTGGACGGCGATGGGAGAAGGTCGCTGATGCAATACGCGCACACGCACAGGACACGGTGCACAGAGACAGAATCAGGGGAGCGGCGACCTAGCAGCCGCACGCGTGTTGCCGAGCCGTCAAGGCGACGCGGCGACACACACCAACTGCCTGCACGAGTCGGTTCACGCTCTCCCTCTATGATGAGCTTTCCTTTCTCTGACGTGCGGTACTGACAGGGCATCTTTTCCCATCTCTCTGCGGCACCCGCATCAACGCTTTCGTTCGTCTTCCGCTTCAGCTCTTCATGTGCCCAGTCCGTGAGGCAACGCCGTGTGGCGTTATATTTGTGACTGGCACATCACCACACTTGCCACGACACCGCATTGCGCTCCACGAAGTGCGCCGATGCCACAAACAGGCGCCGCGCAGCGCACCCACAGGAGTGCGTCGATGCGGAAAGGCGTAAGCAGTGTGGGGTGAGACAGTGCCGAGAACGACAAGACACAAGCCAGCGTGGAAGATGGGCCGGCAAAAAAAAAAAGGGGAATCCGTCCGTGTTAAAAGAAAACCAAGCACGCGCATCGGTGTCTGTGAAGGGGGAGAGGCCCTCACAAACGGAAGCGGAAGCGGGCAGGAGGCTCCAAGGGGGGAGGAGAGGGGAAAAGAGTGGGGCTTGATGGGGCGGGGGTGGGGTGGGCAGAAAAGGAGTGAAAAGGTAAGCAGCGACAACAGTGGCCCTCCCCCGTCGTTGCCCGTTCCCTGTTAGAGGCTCCGTCGCATCCGCAGGCACACGTGGCCGGTATCACGCGCACACGCGCCCGCCGTTTCCTTTTCTCTAAGCACGGTGTGAGTGCAACAAGAAGCCAAGAAGGAAGGGGGGCGTGGGCGCATCTACACGCCACGTGCGCCGGCCCTCGCCGGTGCCAGCGGGTGTGTTCTTTTTGGTTTGTGTCCCTGAGTGCGCTTCTGTTGCGCCGGCGCACACGCGCGCTTGACGCAGTGGCTGTGCGTCGCCCGTGCATCGAGCGCGCCCGGCAAACAGACGCGCGCTCACCCAAGCATGCCGTTGTGAGGGCAAAAGGGGTAAAGAGAGGTGGAGAGAAGGGGAGGGGGGAAACCAGCCCATGCATGCTATGCTACCTGAACCGTCGGTGAACACACACACCGACGGCAGCTTCGCATAAGAGGGGAGGGAAAGGCAAAACAACAAAAGAAAAAAAGGAAAGGCAGTGGAGGGAGTGGAGGAAGGAGAAGGACAAAATTTGCAGTAGCGCCAAAGAGACACACACACAGAAAGGGAGAAGACAACGCAGGCGCAGGCAAGGAAAAGGAGGAGAGGGGGCCTTGAAAGCACTACCTGAGGGCACCAATGACTACGTTTATAGACTCCCACAAAAGAAAGGGAAAACTGTGCCGCACTACACAGCACAAACACACACACACACACGCACTCGCACACGCGCACTCGCACACTTACACTCACACACACACACACAAATTCACACAGTGCAGCAACACGGCATGGGTACTGACGTGACCAGTGCACACGCACACGCGCCGGCAAAGAAACTCCAACGGCGACGAGAAGGGGTGAGAACCGAAGACAGCGTTACTTCACAAGACGTCGCCGATGGCAGGGGGACGCCGCGTCGAGCCTAACCCGCGTAGCCACGGCGCACTAAAGAAACTGAGAAGAGACACTGTGAAAAGGATGCGCCGTGGTGCGGCGAGGCTGCCCTCTCACGACAGCGACGGGTTCGACACGGGCGGACACGGCGGCGATGACGGGTGTGAGCTGCCTTGGCCTTGATACACCCTTCCACGTGGCTGATGGCGAGCAAGCGTTGCCACTGGTGCGTCGGCAAGACGAACAGCTAGTCGGCTAGAAAAAAGAAGGAGGGGGAAAAACAAAGAAGACAAGCAGGAGTAGGAAACGCAGGACGCTCGTGGAGCGCACGTTGAACGCACAGAGAAAACAATGCAAAACAAAGCAGAAACACGAAACTCACTCAGAGAGATTGAAAAGCAGGGAGGACGGAAAGAAAAGGAGAGGAGGAAGAGGAGAAGGACTCCACCGATGCGCCCACTTGTAAACGCATGGAGGGGAGGAGTGGCGGAACAGAAAAAGACACACAAATGAAAAAAAGAAAAAGGCAGACAGGCAGACAAGGGTAAATAAGCGCGCAAGGGGAAGTCGCAGAAACAAGAAACACGTAAGAAGAGGTGGTGAATGGACTATCGTTTGGGAAGGGGGTGCATCCAGCGCCGGGAAGAGAAAAAAGAAAAGCACACCCGAGCCAACTCTTCCACCAAAGACACACAGACGCAACCAGAAAGGAGGAAGAAACCCATGCGCACCCCCGGCAGAGAGACAGGGGGAGGGAGGAAGCCACAAAGCAAATCGAGAACGCTGGCAATGCACGGCGACGGGAACACACGCAAGTCGCACGGCGGACGGCAGGGAAGAGAGGGAGAGTGTGGTGGGGGCCCTACACACACACACACACACACACACGCCTAGCCCAGCCACACAAAAGCGAGGGTCGCATAGTTGATGTTGAGGAGGTGCGCAAAGCTCGACACCCATTCGGCACTGCGTCCCTGTCCTCCTCCCCTCCCCCGCCTTCTCGGATTTCTCCGCGTGCACCTTCCAGGTTCTGCGGCAGGCTTCTCCGCTTCGCTGTCGCTGATCCGCTCGTGCTGCGCTTCGCTTTTCCGTTTTATTTTCGCCTCTGCTTCTTCTCTCACACAGCACTCGCCTGTGCGCGCTTTCGTTCCTTCTGCGTTTTTCCTTTTTCTTCCGGCCGCTGCCGCCGTTGACGGACATCTCCTGTCCCCTCCCCTGCGTTGCTCGCGCGGAACGACACAGAGGCACGCCAGAACACAATTCAAATCACTCACGCCAGCGCGTGTGTTCGTGTGCGCGGAGGTGTTTACTTGCAGCGCGCCGTCATGGAGCGTCAAAGACCCGCCAGGCCCGTTTTCTTTTTCCCCACGTCAACTCGCTTCTTTTTTCTGTGCGTGCTCTCTTTCGCCTACGCCACGGCGCAAAATCGCTCACCGTGGCGGGGACCATACGGGCCCACCCGGAAGGAGGCGAAGAACGCGAAGCGAATGGGGGAAATACCGGATACCAGCGGACGTGACGTGCGGCTGCGACGTGCGGCAACGTCGGGAAGAGAGACGCGCAGCCCCCTCCTCGTTTCCTCCACGAGCGTGTGGAGTGAGAAGGGGGGACGCTGGAGAGCCCAACGTGCAGACAGGCGCGGGGAGGCATCCAGTAGACATACACGCACACACCTGGAAACTCGAAGAGGCGTTGGAGCATAAGGCAACAACTATACCACACACACACACAAAACACAAGATGGAAAGCCAAAGTAGGAAAGAAAGGATGCCGATGAACAAAGAGCGTAAATGCCAAAGAACGGAAAGGTGGAAATCGGAGGAAAAAACGGAAGGTAACCGAGGTGGAGACGCGCGCACTCACAAGCACACACCAAAGCAGAGACGCACTAATCGTGGAAAGGTAGTGAGCTACCTAGCATGGACAAGAGGAAAGAGGGGGAGGGGCACGTGACGGCAGCAGCAGCGGCAGCAGCTGAAGCTGCAGTGCAGTAAACGCAGCAACGTTTGCGAGAACGAAAAAGAGCGCAAGGCACACAAAAACCAAACCCACAAACGCAGCGAAAAGGCAACAGCAAAAAAAGTGCGTTGACAAAAGCACCAGAAATGGCATTTCTGGCTGCGAGACAAGCGGCAAACAGGCTGCAGTCCGTGGCCACGCACATGCACACACACACACATCCATACACACCCATACACATCCTGAACGCACAAACGAGTCGGCAGACGTGAGAGACCAGAGAAAAAAAAAGGAGGAGCACCAAAGCGCGTCGGGTTTTTTTTTTGCTCTTTTGCGCTCTCGCAGACGCGTGCGGTGGGGGGTGACGAAGAGGAGCAAAGCTTAGCTGCTGCAGCTGATGGACGAGGGCAGGCGGAAGAAGGAGCCGGCAACACAAGCGAGGCGACGGAGTGGCACAAAAGCGAAAAGCGGGACAACAGCGCACGAGGAGACGTACAACGAAAAGGCTGAGGGCGAGAGAAACACGGCTGCACCTTTTCTTAGGAGGCGGTTGTGGGCTCCTGCGTCGCGGCTCCCCAGCGGTCAGTCCCCTATCGACTCCTTTCTTTGCCTTTTCCTTGGTGTGCTTACCCCCTTTCTTTTGGTTCGAGAAGTCGAAGTGCATCGCACTGACGCGCGCACGTTCACTCGCACGCATGCACACGTCAAGTGACAAGCCTCCTAGTCCTCATTTTTTTTCAGATTATTCTATGCCGCTTCGCCTGTCTCACGTGCCTTCGTTTTTGTTTTGCCGGATGAGACTGGAGAAGTTCGCGTGGCATCCCTCCGCCGCACAACCCTCGGCCTGCGCTACTCCTCGGCACAACCCGTCGCGCGTGTGCTGAGCCGCGACCGCCGTCACTTCGCTCTCGCCTTTTTTGTTGTTGTTCTCGCGCGACGCGGGAGTGGCACCGCTCGCTTCGTCACCTCGGCAGCGAGCTCTGCGCTGAGGACTCGAGTGTGGCGTCGGGTGCGGATGCGGGTGCGGGTTCGTGTGTGCGTGTCACGCGGAAAACACTATGAGAGAGACACAGCGCTGCAGCGATGCACCTTCTTCGGATACCCTCTTCCTTCGTTTTCTTTTGTTTGTATGAAGTGCCGGGTTGCCCCGAGAGGGGACACACGACAGCACCGAACAATAAGGAGAGAGTGAGTGTGAGTTCGCCAGCGTGCCACGGACACGTCATCACAGAGGCGCTTCGCCGACGTCGCCGCACTCCCATCCATGTCTCCCCGGAAAGAAGCTGTGTTAGAAGAAGAAGGGGGGCGAGACAGGAGGAGGGCACTGACGCCGTGCGCCACAACAAGTTGGGCAGCAGCGAAAGCTCGAGGACGGGGTGTGGTGGAAAGACGAGAGACGCAAAGTGGCGATGCGAGCGCCTATGAGACAACGGAAGCGGGGGACGGTGCGAAATCCAGCAGAGGAGCAAACAAAATCAAAAACAGAAAGAGGAGGAGGACGACGAGAGTGTGTCATGCGGAACGCCACCACCGCGATCGCGTTGCACGCACAAACACTCAGAAACACGTAAAGCAATGAAAATAGGAGAAAGAAAAGAGCGAAGAAAAAAAGGGACGTTGGCGACAAAAACGCGCACGCACATACACGCACCACGCAGAAGAGACGGGAAAAAGAGGGCATCGTGAGCCTCACAAGTCAACAACAATCAGGGAAGAAGGCCTTCATGGCTCGGGTGTGTGGAAGTGCTGCGGCAGGATCGTCTCCGACCCTCAGCCGCAGTGCACAAACTCGCACACATACACTCGCACACATAAGCAAAGGGGCCTGTCAAGGGGGGGAGAGGGCTGGCAAAGACCGACACGCAGATGTGCGCCACCGCCTTGTGACCTGCAGCAGTGTTGGTCGTGTTTGCCTTTTTTTCTTCTTCTTTCCGCTCTCCAACTTCTTTCTTTTTTTCCGTGTCAACAGGACCTTGTCCACGCCGGTGTCTCGATTCTCTGGCTGCTGTGAGGCGTGTTGCGAGCCTCCGTCTCGGCACACCGACGGCGCCAAGCACGAAGACACACAAACGCGTACAGACCTCTTGGAAGCAAGATGGAAGGCGTGCGACAGCAGGCTTCTTTTCAGCTCTCCTTTTTCTTGTGTCGTCGACGTTAACGTACTTTGTTATTTATTCTTTTCTTTTCGGTCTGCTCCTGTGCCCCTCGCCTCCCCCGAGGCGCGCCTCGTGTGGGCACGTGCCGGGAATCGCCACCACCACTTTATGGCCGTCGCTGCCGCCTCCCTCGCCGTGTCCCGTTGCACCTTTGCGCGTGAGCAGTGGACGAGTGAGGTGGACTGGACGCTGCACGTCGCGACTCCACGGGGCAATCGACAATCCTTGCCCTTTTTGTTCTTCTTCTATCTGCCTCTAGGGTCGCGCGGCGATTCCGCGGAAGCCGAGGCGAGTGTGAGCAGGGAGGGGGGAAGGGACACAGTCAAACTATGAAAAAAAGAGGGAAATAATGAAAAGAGGTCAAAGCGCATGCAAGCAAGACAAAAAAAAAAACGTTTTCTCTCATACGTCTGCACAAAGCACATACACGCAAACACACGGACGCACAACAAAGTGATCCCCTCTCGCACACGCGCGCTCTCCAGAAGGACAAACACACACACACGCAGACTCGAGCGAGTAGCGGGTAGAGAAGCGCACGCGCACCGAAATGAGATGAGAAGCAGGCCGCCTACACAAGGGAGCGAAAAGGGGGAAAGCGGTGCGCTCCTGACGTCCGGCACGCGTTCACCCTCTGCCATTTTTTTTTCTTTTGCCTTTCAGCTCAAGACTCGGTGCACTTCGGGGTGTGCGTGTGCCTAGGAAAAGACGGGCGAGAAAGAAAGAGAAGATGCAATCCAAAAAGAAAAAGGAAAAAAAGAGCATCTCTTTTTTTTTTTTCACCCCTTTCATTTCCCTCCACGCGGCCGCCGCATATTCTTGTGTTGGTCGTGGTTCGTTCGCCCTCACTCGTTTGTTGTGGTGGGCTTCTTTCTCACACAGACGCGTATACGCCCACACACACCCGCACGCATGCACGCGTGCACGCACAGCCGTCACCGCAAGAAGCTCTACCGTCTCACCTGGAACAGAGGCCGGCGAAGGACGGTGCTGCTGCCTTTCTCGGTGGGTGTCGCTATTCGTCACGGCGCACAACCGGCTGAGCGCAAAGTGCGGCAGCACGTGCTGATGAGAGAGAGAAGGGAAAGGAAGAGGTGGGAGAGGAAACGAGACAAGTGGCGCTCGGTCGTCGCCATGTCTTCAGCGGATGAACAGCACAGGAACAGCTTTGCTTTTTTGGGGGGGTGTTTGATTGTGTTGTTGTGAATTTCGGTTCTTTTGAATTCTGGTGTTTTCTCACAAAAAAAAGGTGCTATCGAATGAGTTTGTTTCTTCTTCTCTTTGTGAGAGTGAGTGTGAGTGTGTGTGTGTGTGTGTATGTTCGGCTTTGACTTGTCTTTTCACTTTTGTTTTGTGGTTTGTTTCGCTGGCTGTGTGTTTGTGTGTGTGTGTCTGAAGGCAGTCCAAACTCGACGTCGCCTTGCTCGAAACCCAACTCGGCGACCACAGCACCCCACAGAAGCACCCTTCTGCATACTCGTCCGACAAACGCGCAGAAGTCGCGCCTCGAGTGCGCTGCTACTTCTCTTCACTGTCCTCCTCTCGGCCCTCCAACCTCATCATGTTCACGTGTTCTACACGCTCCGCCACTCGCAGCGTCAGCCCAGCCGCAGCAGTCGGTGTCTTTGCCTGTGCCTGCCCTCACTGTACTTCTTCGAAGCAGCGACGTGCGATGTGCTCGGGGACGGAGAGGGGGATGGGTAGGTAGGGCGGAGAAGAGAAGAGGCAGCAGAATGGAAATCAGAGGACGCGGCTGTCCAGGAGCCGTGCCACGGCATGGTGGCCCCTACTCGAGCAAACGCCCACCAGAGATGTAGATGGGGTAAGAGGGAGGGGGGAGGGGAGGGGAGGGGACGAAGCTGCGGAGAGGCCCCCGAAAAAGAGAACCCCAGCATCCTGCACAACACTCAACACACACACACCAAAAAAGGGGGCAAAATGCGGGACAAAACACGTGAGGAGGTGGGAAGAGAGCCACAGACGTAGAGGAGAGAGGAGGAAGGGGGAAAAGGGGGAACAAAGGAGACGACCAAACAAGGAGAAACCAAAACGCACGAGAGAGAGACGCGGAAGGAAAACAAACAAGGAAGGAACAAAAGGCAAAAAAAAACAAAGGAGGGGGCTTGCGCGCTATTTTTTTTCATTTTCCATCCGCATGTGCGCAGGTGTGCGAGTTCGTGCGCAGGTGGGTGGGTGTGCGTGGGTGACGCTTCCAGCTGCGCGCCGCCTCACTCGTTCCCGGGGAGGCACGGAGATGCGCCCCGACGTGCTCTTTCCCGAACGCGCAGTGTGTCCGTGTTTTGTGTGTGTGGGGTCGCAGCTAGAAGCCAAAACACATGCACACGCACACACACGCACGCACACACAAACAGACGCCGTGAGCACGTACGCACCTACGCCCACACACGCGCAGACGCTCAGGTGCCCTGCACGCGCACCAATATAAGGAAAAGTGCTACGGTAACCGGGGAGATCGTAAGGCGAAGTAGAAGAAACAGAAAACAAACACACAGAGAGCCAAGGGAGACGAGCACAGAGGGTGGGTCAGACAACTCCACATCAGCACCACTCACACCGCAGAGTGCGCACACACGTGCGCACGCACCGGCGCGCCGGAAGTGATCTGAGCGAGCGAGCTCTTCGAGGGCGGGCGCGCTTATGCACCCGGCCGACCTCGTGGTTGTCAAGAGCCCTGCTTCTCTGAATAACTGCGTCGGCGGAAAGACGAGGTGGTCGCGGGGAGAAAGAAACGGCAAAGGAGTTGGCTCTGTCAGGTTCGGTTACGACAAGAAGAGCTTGCCACTCGCCTGCAGCTTGGTCAGTGTTTCGACCTGCGCATTGCGGCGGCGCGTCAGCTCTGAGTCGCAGTAGCCGTACGACCAGTGGCGGATCTCGTCGTCCCACAGCATCATCGACGACAGCTTCGCCACGACGCTCTCGTACGGGTCGGGGGAGAGGGAGAAGATCGCCTTGGAGCCGTAGTACTCCTTGCCGATGGCGGCCATGATGCGGCGCCACTGCGGGCGGTTCGCGACGCGGTTGGGGTCGCGGAAGTACGCCACGCTGATGAGCTGCCGCAGCATGATCTGGTGGTCCTGGCGGCTCACACACGTATCCTTCGTCTCGCGCAGGATGAACTCGTTCAGCTGGTTCTGGCGCGCCGAAAGTATGCTCTGGCGGTCGTGGTCGCGGTTGGCCCGGGTTGGGCCGTACCGCAAGCGGTAGCGGCGCTCCTGCACCAGCCGCTCCGCGGCATCGACCTCGGACTCCTCGGACTCCTCACTCAGCTCATCCTCGGACTCCAAGAAGACGTTGCGGCCCTTCACCACGAAGCTGTCGTTGCGGGACGTGAGCTGGGGGCCGAGGGAGCTCGTGATCGAGGCGAAGCTGTGGCCCAGCTGGTCGCACGGCGACGACTCGTTCGAGTCGTCGGAAGACAGCTCGACAGTCGTCATCACCGGGACCTCCTCCTCGTTGGCAAACAGCGCAGCGCTGGACATGGCTTGTGTGAATGGGTAGGGGAAGGGGGGAGGTGGGCGAGGGGGATCTTTTGTGGTTCGTCGGCTTTGACGGCGCTCTCGAACGGGGAGGCGAAGCGAGCGAAAACAAAGAAAAGGGGAAACGACTTCGGGGAGGTTGCGGATGTGTAGACAAAGGCGAGTGTGTGAGTACAGAGTACGAGGGTGGGGCTGGGGCTCGGAAGGAACGGGGCGGGGAAAGGCACAGGTGCACGTTTCTCGTTGGACGCTGGGTTCTCTTGTGGAGTGGGGAGGNCTTTGACGGCGCTCTCGAACGGGGAGGCAAAGCGAGCGAAAACAAAAAAAAGGGGAAACGACTTCGGGGAGGTTGCGGATGTGTAGACAAAGGCGAGTGTGTGAGTACAGAGTACGAGGGTGGGGCTGGGGCTCGGAAGGAACGGGGCGGGGAAAGGCACAGGTGCACGTTTCTCGTTGGACGCTGGGTTCTCTTGTGGAGTGGGGAGGGCGGGGGACCGTCACGTGAGGAAGCTCGTTGATGGATAGAGGTTGCGGAAGGTAAGAAAGCGCGTTCTCGATGGGTGTGGCGTGGGTGTATGACGT